>VFFE01008944.1:828063-901915 GCA_008921705.1 Burhinus oedicnemus | reverse complement strand
CTGTAGAAATTAAAAAAAAAAAAAAAAAAAGAAAAGCAGTCAAAATAACAGCAATGAGTTTTTCGGGACGCAACAAATAAGTGCATTACTCCTGTATTCATGTTGTGAGGAAAAACAAAAACCAAAAAGAATCTATGTACATTCTTTTTTATTTTTATTTCCAGACCAGGAGGTGTTGACTGCCTTGCATATTCATTCCTCAGAGATTATTAACTTTGTGAAAAGGACGCTGAGATCTTGAAAACCGGCTAATGATCTTTGGTTTCCCACTTGAGATCCTTTAGAGAGACCTAAATGTGCTCTGGAAAAGAAGAAAATGACCCTGTCTGAATTCGCTAGCCATTTTTACATAATCTTGGCCAAAGAAAATTCTCAAAGTAGCAATACATCTTAAGTAAATGGTTTGTTTTTCAGCAAAATCCAAATGTTTTCACTGATGAAATGAAAAACAAGACGTTTACAGGCATTTCTGGGACACTGAGATATGAGAAAAACCTGAAATTGACCTCATAAACCCGGCATATGTGGTTGCCTTAATCCAGAACTGAAGCTGAAGAAATGACTCGCCTCTGTTCCCTCTACAATGTGCTGTGACTTAAATGCATAGCTGAGATATGTTTCCCAACCAAGTTCTCAGAAAAAAATGCAACAGTGCCAAGAACAACTCCCTGTCTCCTGTCTGAACCACAGAACCACATTAAAAGTTTGAGGGTTTTTTTGCTTACATTTTGGCATTTTCTTTTTTTGTTAATAATTAAATTGGTTTATCATTTGACCATAAATTCATTTTTTGCTTTATTTTTCCAATTTTCTTATGACTGAAGTAAACACACTAAAATATAACAACCACAATGAGCATTTTCATAAGTGCAGCAAATGCACCCTGTGATTCTTTCCTACCTGTAATTTGGAAAACTCCACATAGCAGTAAAGGAAGAGAGTGCTTGGGCTGAAAATATGATGGGAATTGGATCACCTCAAAGTCACTTAGTACAATGGCCAGCATGGCTAACCTGGAGGTGGAAACAGTGGTAACTGAGGCTGCTGTTACAGGAACATGCAGAATGGTTGAAGGCCCAGACAAAAGGGACTTTTTGGTCAGTGTGGTACAGATGCAATTTTAGAATTTGAAGATCCCACAGTGGTCACTTGAAGGGTGTGAATCATCTGTCTCAACTGATGTTCAGCAGCCGCCCACTAGGGAACAGGTCTCCCTCTGCTCATCTTTGAGATCCAGGGCTTCACATGTGTTCCAGTTATTTGTCCCCACCTGGCAGCTTTCATAGCTCTTTGGGTATTCTCCTTGCATACCCTTGTGGAGTAGCACAAAACATAAACTTCCCTCTAACCAGAATTCACAAAGTAAGTCCATACACACTGACTCAGGGTGTGGTTTGGAAAAGTGATTGTTTTGCTAAGTTGGAATCGTCAACTATGGCAGCTGACTGCTGACAGCTGAGGTGTTTGCTCATGTAGGTAGAATGCTAAATGCATGCAAGGACCCACTGATTACTTCCTAGTCCCTGCACCTACAAACTGAAATTTGCCTTGGCAACAAATATATTGCACCAAACAACACAAACTTTGTCATCCCAAGCACATTTTATGAAATCAGTATGATTAAAGTCCTCATTCTTTCTTACCATGGAGGAAAAAGCATATGGCTTTTGTTGTTGAGCAGTGTCATAATACTAATATGTTAGGGGAAAGCCAAGACTTTAGTTTACCATCCCATCCCCTGTCGCCCACATGTAGTGCATACAACACCATAACAGTTATCATTTATTTATTCCTGTGTGTCTGCAAGAGAGTTACAGCATGGAGAAGTTATTGCTCTCCCTATATATTCCTGCCAGACTGTGTAATCCAAGGCATCTATCTCCATATCCTTTTGCAAAGTCAGGTTCAAATGGGTAAATAATACCCATGTCACCTCAGCTCTACTTGTCTTACCATCTTTTCTAGTATCTTACTATATCATGAAATAAACTACAATAAAAACTACATACAACGGGTAAACCTGAGAAGCAATGCTTCTTCATTCATCATACCCATCTGCAAATTAGAACAGTCATGCAAAATTTATTTGAACTTAGCCAAACCTATTTGGCTTGAAAACTAGGCTGGCAATACTGTGGGAACAGATATATTTTGTGGTATTTCTGACACAGTCCCTGCCAAAACCTTGTAGTTCATGAAAATTGACAAAACCAACCAAAAATCGTGAACTTGAGGAAAGGTTCAAGTCATTTCTTATTATATCCAGATGGGATTATTATTCCCTAGTCATCATCAGTGAACAATAAAAATGCAGAGTAATGAGATGAGTATAAATGAAAATCCATGTGTTTAAGGAGCCAGATTTTCAGTTTCTCATTGAGGATCATCTGGGTTTCATAGGAAAACATTGTAAAACTTGATTTTCCAATGGGACCCTGACCTCCTATTAAGAAACCTTGCAGGGCTTTTCTTGGAAGTCAGGCTGGGCTATGAGGTCCTGTTTGCCCATCCCCATGCAATCAGTATGGACCATGTAGCCACTTTCTTGGAAGATGTTCCAACTACCTGCTATTCCTCCCTGTAGCAGGATCTTGTATTATCTATGACCAAATGTTTTCATTTTTCCTCTCCTGGTGCCTTCCTGAGCTTGTTGGTTTATGCGCCCCCAAACACATTCACAAACTTTTTGTTCTGTAGGTGAGTGGCATGAAAATGATCAACAAGATCAGTTATTTGAACAATATCTTGTCACATAAATTCATGAACCAAATTTCTCATTCACCAGTTTTGCTAATCTGCTTCCTGAAAAATTCTGTGTTCAGTCAAGCAGTAGCCAATATATTGTAACTGGGTAGCAAAGGGAACTGTATGAGACTTTTCAGCAACATGAGGCTAATATATCACAATGATTTTGCAAATATTTATGACTTAGCTTGTATCTTTGGAGAAAGACAAACAGATTGTGTTTGTGAAGAATAGTACTAGCAATTAATATCGAATTCAAAATCCTAAAATGCTCCTATGCACTTAAAGCTAGGACAATACAGCAGTTAATAATATAATATTGAAGAAGAAATAAAAAAAAATGTTCCCAGGAGGTTGACTGGTAAGGAACAAAATGGGAAAAGACATAGGAACAAGTGAGAAGGAATCTAAATTACAGCAGGTAGAATATGAAGCTATGGAAAGTGAGCAAAATAAAAATCCAGAAAAAATAACCAGGGATACTTTAAAAATATTTTAATACTCCATATGAGGCCTAAGAGATAATGGGGCAGTGTATAGGATGACAAGCTCAAGGGATGTGAGGACATTGTTAAGCAACAAGATTTCATGTCAGCCTTCAACAAAAAGGTGAGCTGGTAAAAAAATCCTTGAGCAATTTTTTTCAAGTATTTAGAGTGAGGCTTTATCAGAGATGAGGAGATGATATAGGAACACTACAGTTACAATTGTTTTATTAAACAGGGATGATGAGAACAGGCTGACTCTGAACACCTTCCTGCCTTATTTTATATCGTGAATGTCAGCAAGGTTCCGTGTATCCCAGGCTGCCACGCATGTGTTGTCAGAGCTGCTGTGTGGTATGACTGTCCACCTGACTAAGAATCCCTCCTGGTAACAGTTTTCAGTCATCTTTTTTATCTAGTCATGTTCACTGCTGAGAGTTCCTTCCTAGCAAATGTTCCTGATGTGTCCCTTACCTTCCTGGAATAAAAATAGAAACAGGGAACAGCTGAAGCCTAGTAAATTAATTGCTCATTACTGCCATTCAATGCTTTTTATTTTTCCAGGATTTATTGGTTCTGAGTTGGGTTTTGGTTTCCAGCCTTTACATTTGCATGAACACGGTAGTTTAGTTTCAATAGTTTCAGTGGTTTGATGGTTGAGTCCTCTGTGAGCTATTAAATGAGCCTTAATCTTGCCATCTGAAGACAATACTTCACCCTCAGCATCCTTACTGCTTGTTGTCAATTTGGAGGTATGTAATTTTTTGACCTTCTAACATACTGTTTGCATTGTGTGCTAACAGGATTCTCATTAGCTTCTCTCCTCCCCTGCCCTCGCGCCTTTCTTCACCGTAACTAATTGCTAGCAATGTCTTTTACAAAGCCAGATAGTCTTTTGGTGTTTGTTCTCATTTTGGATCAATATTAGAAAGAATTGTTTTGGCAAAGTCTTCTATACAGGCATTAAAACATGCAGAGCCAGAAGTCAACAACAATGCCAAACTCAAAGGTGAATGTAGGTACCTTTGTCAGATATATCTACGTTACACCATTCACTCAAGAGTTCCCTTAATTTAACTCTGCAAGCTACTTTACCTTATGGAAAGCCTTGACCTCACACATCTTTTGGTACTTTGGGTTTTGATTAATGGAGCAGTGTCAAGTTGGAGGCCTGTAACCAGTGGTGTCCCCCAGGGGTCAATACTCGGTCCAATCTTGTTCAATCTATTCATCAACGACCTGGATGAGGGGACAGAGTGTATCCTCAGCAAGTTCGCTGATGATACCAAACTGGGAGGAGTGGCTGACACTCCAGAGGGTCGCGCTGCCATCCAGCATGACCTGGACAGGCTGGAGTGCTGGGCAGAGAAGAACCTAATGAGGTTCAACAAGAGCAAGTGTAGGGTCCTGCACCTGGGGAGGAAGAATGCTAGGCACCAATATAGGCTAGGGGTGGACCTGCTGGAAAGCAGTTCTGAGGAGAAGGATCTGGGGGTCCTGGCAGATAATAAATTATCCATGAGCTAGCAATGTGCCCTTGTCGCCAGGAAGGCCAATGGAATCCTGGGCTGCATAGGGAAGAGTGTGGCCAGTAGGTCGAGGGAGGTCATTCTCCTCCTCTGCTCAGCACTGGTGAGGCCACAACTGGAATACTGTGTCCAGTTCTGGGATCCCCAGCTCAAGCGGGACAGGGAACTACTGGAGAGAGTCCAGCGTAGGGCAACAAAGATGATTGGGGGATTGGAGCACCTCCCTTAGGAGGAAAGGCTGAGAGAGCTGGGACTCTTTAGCCTGGAGAAGAGAAGGCTGAGGGGAGACCTTCTTCTTGCTTAGAAGTATCTAAAGTGACAGGACGAGGGGCAACAGGCACAAGTTGGAACACAGGAAGTTCCATTCAAACCTAAGAAAAAACTTCTTTGTGGTGAGGGTGACAGAGCACTGGAACCGGCTGCCCAGGGAGGTTGTGGAGTCCCCTTCTCTGGAGATTTTCAAGCCCCGCCTGGATGCAGTCCTGCGTAATGTGCTCTAGGCATTCCTGCGTCAGCAGGGGAGTTGGACTAGATGATCTCTAGAGGTCCCTTCCAGCTCTGAAAATTCCATGATTCCGTGAAAATTCCATGATTCACTACATCGTTTGATACTTTTTTGCAACATACTCTCTTTAGGACATGAAATTGATAGTGAGTGACTTTGCTATTACACATTAACAGAAACATGATGTAACGAATGATATTGCTAAAACAACATCCAGTGAGTTATTGCAATAAGTCATTCAGTCTCCTTGATAGCTATCTGAAAGTCCTGAGCCTTGCTGCGCTCTCAAAATACTGTAATCAAGTGATGCCTTAGAAGGTGAGAATCCCCCTTCATTGCATGAATCTGAAAAATTCTGCTAAGATCAATAACTGACAAGTTTTGCTTCATAACAGGGTAATTGCTGAGGAAAAATTATTCTTCCAAAGAAAATTTACAGAACACCAAAAGGTGGTGTTGCTTTCGAATAAGCTCTTTTGAGGAAATAAAAAATACAGTGGATAGTTAGACTAAGTAGTTACAATGTGTTAAAGTGCTTTAAATCTTCTTGTAAAAACCACTCACAGCTGTGTTTCTAGCTTTTTCACAAAAAAAAGAGAAATAAACTGTAGCTATGCACTAGATACATGAAGATACATGAAGAATGTGGTGATAAATTGCTAATTTTCAATGTGAAAAGATGTAAGGGCACCAACTGGGCAGTACAGGGACAAGATTGTGTGTAATTAGGTATGTATATGCAAGAAATTGAGATTATGAGGTAGTAAAAGTCATAGCTGAGGTGCTATATTCAAGGCAAGAACAACTGAAAAAATTCAGAGATTTTTGCTAAATTAATTAGCAGAACTAAAGAGGATGAAATTAATGTCATCAGTGTTCACTGGAAGGAAACACTAAGTTGCTCTGACATTGATAAAACCTAAATTAAATCGAATTGATTAAATTTGAAATTAGTAAAGAAAAAGGTTTTTTTCTGGACAGCTCAGTCAGATATTGTCTCAGTAAACTGATTCAGTGTCAAAAAAAAGAAAAAAGAAGAAGGAAATGCGAAAAAAATCTCAAATTATGGGAAATTTGAAAATATCAAATTTAAGTTATCCCCAAAAGATAACTAGGAAAAAACAAGAAACATATTATTTAAACACATTAGATTTTTAGAAAGAGTGTCATGTGAAGAAAGGTTTATCAAGGATAATACTGAACTAAACAGTAATAAACCAGAGCTGTTATCAATAGGGATGGAAAGATCTATTGTATGGTTCTATTTTACTTTCTTCCTCCCACACAAAAAGAAAATGTCTAATAAAATAAAAATTGCAAATACTTTGGCCTAAATGATCAAATTAACTGTACTTTCCTAATGTATTTTATCTGTGAAAGTAGATTTAACAGTATTTTATTGAGACAAATTGCTTAGAACTGCAAAACTTTTTTGATGGGGTTATACATTATAAATATTGTTATGTACAGTGAAGTACTTCCTGAGTTTAGGTCACAAATAGAATGAGAACTGTCTTAGACTAGAGAAACTGCAATCGAATAAAATACTGTATAAATCTATAGTATGGTATGTGAAGTGTCACTGTAGGAACAAAATAAGAGATCCAGACATTATTTGGCTAGGATAGTATTTATATTTCTCAAAGGAAGAACATATAGTCAATTAAAGGCGTGTCTTCAAGGAAGAGATTAGGCAGATTTTGTACTTGTTGCATTTAATGCAACTGAAGGTATAGCTCTTTCTATGCCAAATACTTTTAAACATGGATTAGTTTCATAATTAATGGAATTAGTTCTTTTCAAAATCATTCAGATTCAACTTATATCCTTGAGTTTGGTGAGTTTATAGAATTCAGTAACAATTAGAAAGCTCCACTTAGTTTTGAGTCAAAACAATACAAAATTATGTGGCCAGATAGTTTTGATTTTAAAATGATAAATACCTTCCAGGATTGCCTAGACCTTGACACGTATTTGTATTACCCTTGTCTGAAAGCCAAGTTTATAATAGATCTGCTTTGTTGCAAACATTTCAGACAGTTTACATAGTAAAAATGAAAAGCTTTTCAGGTTTTCCAATCACACAATTTATTTTTGGACTGTAATTGTTTACCTTTAGGATTGTACAATGCCCAATCATGTTTGAATGTATGAAGAAACATCCCAACAGTAACAGATCTTAGAAGGATCTGACTGTTATTGCTCCTGTGAAGTCCTGATAAGACACATGAAAAGGCAACAGGCACACTCCTCCGAGCAGCACAGTACTATTTCCCCTGTTGTAATCTCCAGCCTGGCCAGCAACTAAGCAGCAACACTGGATCATGATTATAGCTAATGCCTGCCTGGCGTATTTTGTTATCTCTTACCTATGTCCCTGTAAAATGGATATGAAGGTTTGTCCTATCTAAGTAACTGAGGAGGAAGTTTTGTTCTACTTAAGTGACTGAGGAGAGGCCAAGATCCAGTTAACACAGAGGAATTAATACGGGTGTATTTCTTACAGTAAAATTTAAAGAATTGTGGTTTTTTAAAAAAAAATGGAAAAAAAATAGGTAAATAGTTTTAAAAGCTAGTTTACATGGATCTTTACTTTCCAGTTAAAACTTTTATTTATTCTATTCCCTTTTTTTTAATTTGGTTTGTCATTTTCCTTGTTTTCATTTTCTTTTTCTTTTGTTTTCTCTTCCTTTTTCTCTTTCTTTTACCTCTTCTTTTGCTTTTCATCTTTTTATTCACTTTAATTTTTCTTTTTTCTTTTCCTGTTCCTTTTTTTTCCCTTTTCTTATTTTCTTTTCCTTTTCCTGTTCCTTTTTTCTTTTCCTGTTCCTTTTTTTTCCTTTTCTTATTTTCTTTTCCTGTTCCTGTTCCTTTTCCTTTTTTTCTCTTCCTTTTCCTTTTTTCTTTATTCTTTTTAATGTTTCCTTTTTCTCTCTACTCTCTTTCTTCTTTTGACTTACTTTTTTCTTTATTTCATTCTTTTCTTTTTTCATTCTTTTATTTTCCTGCAACTGCATTTTCAATCAGGAAGTCATATTTTACCATTATGCTAGGATAATCCATCACAATTTTTCTGTATTCTATTTTAGCTCCCTGCTATAAATACCAAAATCATAAACATGTCACTATGAACCAGTCCAAGTCCAGAAAGACTGGACTGAAAATCGCTGCAACATTATGTATGATCTTGCATTTTCAATGAGGATAGCACGGGAATGGTTATATTATATCTATATTATATGTATTGCAGAATATCAAATAAGCATATGGACATATATTTGTTTCACGTTGTAAGTTAGATAAACTACTTTGTTGGCCTTCCTGACCAAAATCTGATTTATTAAATTGTCATCGTCTAATTTGATTTTTCTTATAAACAGAAATATATTTAGTTTTGCCAAAGTTTGTTTAAAATGAATAATTAACTGTCTGTAAAATAAATCTGTTTTGAATGAGTTCCAACAGATGTGGCTTGCTTTATTATCATCTTTAGTTTCTCTTTTCTCTACAGCAAGTCATAAACGAATGGAATGACTACAGAATGACTTTGCCAGGTGTAGCTAAGTAAACAAATTATGTCATATATTAACACATTGAAGTTAAAAAAAACCCACATAAACATCCTTATTTTTTATTAACTTCTTTACTGATCATTTTAATTACAAATATGTGTATGGCAGTCCAAAGTGTAACCAAAATTTCTTCACCAAAAGGGTTATCAAACATTGGAACAGGCTTCCCAGGGTAGTGGTGGAATCGCCATCCCTGGAGGTATTTGAAAGAAGGGTGGACGTGGTGCTGAGGGACATAGTTTAGTGGTGATTTTGGCAGTGTTAGGTTGATGGTTGGACTCGATGATCTTAAATATCCCTTCCAACTTAGACAATTCTATGATTCTATGAGTCTATATCTTGCATGGTTCTTGAGCTGGGAGTTTTGCATTGAAATAATAACATGACCATTGTAGCTATGGCAGAACAAAGTTGAACACAGTCTGCAAAGCCCTGCAGGATAAATATAGGGTTTAATAACTATACTTTCACTATTACTGATGAAAGCAGGTGAAAGTTAGTAAAGATATTTGTACTTGTGTTTCAGCAACACCCATGCTGTAAACCACACAGCTGTATCCTAAAAAAGAAAATCAAATATTGGCGTTGTCAGTGAGAATGAATGTCTGTTCTACAGAAGTTTTCCTAACTGCAACATCTCCAACAGCCACTGAGAATTTAATCCTTTATATCAGTGGTCACCAAATCCTCTCAGTTTTGTTGCACATACAGGAAATTAAAAAGATAAAAATGAAGCTAATAAGGAGAGTGAAATATGACTACCTTTTATGAACAATACATTCAGTATTGTTATTTACCAGCCAACAACAGTGGGTAACTATTATTTTGATGAGACATGGGCTTCAGGGATTTAAGGTGCTCATTTCCAAGCAAAATAAAATACATAAAGCAAAATGTTTTAAAGCATCTTGTTAGAGGAGAAAAATTGTGAGAAATTCACTGAGCACAACAAAAGTCACCTAAATAAGGATTAAAGCACATCTTTAAACCGTCTTTGGAAGTTTGTTGTTGTCGGGTTTGGGTTTGTTTTTTGTTTTTCCCACCAAGGGAATCTAGACGTAGCAAGTGAGAATAATTGAACAGTTGAGTAGCCCATACAAAACACCGTAGACGGATGTTGTCTGATCTGTATATTTGAGTTATACTTAACAAAGAAGATGTTTAGCAGATTCACAAACTTTGTGGCAAGCATGGGAGATGGGAGTTTGTTTTAAACTTTGTTGCTAAAAATTCAGGCTCACCAGAAACAACCAGCTTATTTGTCATTCCTAAGATTAAACTATTCCTTTACATTTCTCTCAGTGTAATTGTCAAGAAATAGTACTGCCTCGAACTACTGTCTACAAAAGTGCTTACTAATTTTTTCCCAGAATTCATCAGACTAAACTATATAAAGTCAGATGTGTCTATTGCTGCTACCTTTAGGTAGTATTTCAGCCTTGGCTCAATTTCTCAGTGGCTGTTACTGCATAATTTACATTTACACTCACAGGAACTGGCTAGCAACATTCCAAGAGCCCAGAAAAATAGCTTCCAGTGAAGATGGTCCATGCACTTCAATTGCTGCTGGCTCAGAGTCTGGGAGCTGGCTGGTTTAGAGGAACCAGAGAATATTCACTGCAAGAATAAAGAAACATTCCTGTATTCGTCATTCCACCCTTGCTTTATTGTTTGAACTTCACTAAGTGTAACAACAAACACTTGTTTAGCAGACAAGCTATTTTTGGCAAGTCGTCTTTCTAAATTTAAATTTCAGCCCATCGGTCAAGTCAGACATGGATTTATTGCTCCACAAGATGCCTCATGTCCCAGGTGCACAGGAAGAAAGATTCAAGGCATGAGTTTAAGACATAACTTTACCGCTTAGAGAACAAACAGTAGTAGTCTGTACGGGACAGGTCATGATACCTTCCTTACATATTTCCACAAGCTGCTGGACTTGCATCAAATCCTGTCACTCCACAGTTGGTCCCCAAACCTGTTGCTTCCTCCCCCATTTCTTCCTCACCATTCCTAGATGGGTTGAGGACACAGGGAACAGGGTTTTCTTGTCGTTCTACACATCAGGACCCCCAAGCTCATTCTCTCTTTTCCTTAGGGGTTGTTTTCACCTGAGCCTGTGCTACCGATTTCAGACTGTCAAGGAAAAAGATGCTTGTGGAGCAAGTGCAAATTGCATACTTGCCACTCGCAAAATGGCAACTTTGAAACTGAATCTCCTGACTGTAACATTGGGTTCAGGCAGCTGCAAAAAAGGCTGCCCAGTGGTGTGGGAAAATAGGTCCTTCTTTCTGCCAGGGAGAGGCAATTAGCAAAGTCCAGAAAAGGCCCAGAAACTCTATGTTATAGAGGAGCAGAGTATATGAAAGAGCACGAAGATGGGAGGAGGCAGATTATACACTCTTTCTCCCATGTGGATACATCAGTGATTTACCATCAATTTCTTGTTTTCCTGTCTAAATCACCCGTTTCCATTGTCAAACAAAAATGAGGCACCCCAGCACAAAGACACTATCTGTTTTGGTAGGAATTAAGATGGTATTGTAAAGAAAAATGTTGCCATAATCTGTCCAGTAATGAAACATGGAAATCTTGCTGCATTATCATATAAAAGTCATATTGAAACACATGTAATTTTCAGACGATTCATCACTGCTAAGCAATACAGTCTTTCTGTGACAAGTCCACTGACAATAAACTCTGCAGTTTGTCCATGATCCTGTTAACTATCCAACCAAGTTAAAATCTGCTGTTTGACCTTCTCTGACTCATCTGTAAAAAAATATTTCATAATTCTCACCTTTTGTAAAGTCTTTTTATTTTGTTCATTGTCCTGTGAAAAATAATAATAAATAGACTACTTACCTTTTTGGCAGAGATAATGAATGGCTGGGATGTTCCCACCCATTTCTGAGATCCAGAAATGCAGAATGCATGATAATATGTTAGGTCTGATTTTTATCTCAATATTGTCAAATTAAAATGGGAGTAATTACATTTTTATAATTTAAGACTTGCTCCAAAGCATAATATAAGGGAAAAAAGTCTCTTAATTGATGTCATTAGGCTTACTCCAAAGTATAATATAAAGGAAAAAAGTCTCTTAATTGATGTCATTCACTCTGGAACCAAGTCCAAAGAGCAAACTGTAGTTTTCACCTCCAGTGGATCATTATTTATATCTGTATTTTAGGTAACATCAGAAAAAAGATTGTAGTTGCAGTTTATTCTGCTCAAGCTATTATCAATTACAATAACTGGTGATTTACCAGAACTGTCTTAGCTTTTCTTGACAAAGTCCAGGAAAAGTATTAATTAAGGTGGCTAGCTTCTGTTACTTCAAAAGAATATTAATTACTCATTAAATGTAATAGTGCAGAAAGCGGTCAAAAATAAAGTGAATATTTCAGACCTGAATAATAATACAAATTGTATTCCTGGATTATTCCTAATTGCCACATTCAGAAGCAACACATTTACACAGAATTGTAACTATGACATCAATTCACCATAGTCTAAAATGAGAACTGAACAGGAGCTGTCAGGAGGAGGGGAATAGAGGAGGTAGGTTGGGACATTTGCTCCCCAGAACAATTAGCCAAGTACATCTTAAGAACTGGTATAAGCTTAATTTGAGAATACAATAACTTCGGATACTTTCAGTGTCTGGTATGTGACCATCATTCTTAAGACTCTTGCACAGCCCAAATGGGAGAAATAGATTTGTCTCATTTAAATATGCTTTATTTTTAAAGCGGTTAGATTGCTACATCTCTTTATAAGATATAATGGCAATGTGTTCTAAATTAAATAGCTGTTTATAAAGCTGTGAGATCTTTGTCATGTCTCAATACGTCATGACTTTGAAAGATGGTAAAAGTCTATGTTTACTCCTCTACAGTGACTCTATTCAGAAAAATAAGTTTTCATGCATTTTGATAAGTGGGACAGTGACCTTGTAATTTCCATTTACACCTGACAAAAAATCAAACTTTTACAAATAATATTAAGTGTCTGTAAGAAAACCAGTAGAGGGGATGCAAAGAAGAGTTTAAGTATTATGAATGTATTCATTCACATTTCCTATCAGTTCCCCGCGCTTTTAAATGTCAAAGCCAACTATTTTGTATCAGTTACATTGACGGCAGGACCTTTGCCTGAAAAGTAGCTGACTCCATCTCAGTCCAAGAGATTGCTGAATTATGGCTGGGGACTAGAAAGAGAAACCTGGAGAAACACTAGCAAAACCAATTCCTGTTAGGGCATCTCCCACAGAACAAACAGTTCATGGCCGTTTCTGTTGAAATAGTTATTGGACCTCAACTAAAATAAAATAATTTATCAGCAATGTCTTCATTTATTTTCTATTATCAAGACCTTAAAGGATATTATTCTCACTGGAAATCTGTTTTTCCCTAAATCTACATTTTAGCTCAAAACTCAAACTCTTCCAAAGGAAGTTTCTCCCTGAAAATCTCTTTCAGGCCTCTATACTGCTCCTGGATGGACAACTTCTTGGAAAGGTGTCATATTTTTATTTAGGATATTTGCCATTACTGAAACTTGGTGGGATGAATCCCATGGCTGGAGTGCAGCTACTGATGGCTACAGGCTGTTCAGAAAGGACAGGCGAGGAAGGAGGGGTGGAGGCATTGCCCTCTATGTCAAGAAATGGATAGAATGTGAAGAGCTGTCTCAAGAATAGCCATGAGCATGTTGAAAGCTTATGGGTAAGAATTCCAGACCACAGTAACAAAGGGAACCTTCTGGTTGGTGTCTACTACAGGCCACCTGATCAAGGGAAGCCTATTGACAAATAACCTCTTGTTACTCCATCTACAGAAGGCATCGCAATCACAGATTCTTGTCCTGCTGGAGGACGGCAACCTCCCCAACATCTGCTGGAAAAGTAGCACAGCGAGCTATAGGCAATCCAGGAAACTCCTGGAATGTATTGAGGATAACTTCTTAAGCCAGGTAACAGACTGCCCCACCATACTGGACCTGATGGTCACCAATGCAAGTGAGCTAGTCAGTGATATCAAGGTTGGAGGCAGCCTGGGTTGCCAGTGATCATGCAGTGGTGGAGTTTGCAGTCCTCGGGGATATGGGTCAGCCAAAGAGTAAAGTCAGGACCCTGAATTTTAGGAAAGCAAAATTCCAGCTCTTCAAGGAGTTAGTCAATAAGACCCCCTGGGAAACTGCCCTCAGGGACAAGGGAACAGAACAGAGCTCCAGATCTTTAAGGACGCTTTCTTTGGAGTGCAAGAGCTCTCAATTCCCAGGTGTAAGACATCAGGAAAGGAAGACAAGAGACCAGCATGGCTGAGTCGAGACCTGCTGGTCAAGCTAAAGGGCAAGAAGGAAATGCACAGGCAGTGGAAGCAGGGACAAGTATCCTAGGAAGAGTGTAGGGGTGCTGCCTGGTTGTGTAGGGATGGGATCAGGAAGGCCAAGGCGCAGCCAGAGCTGAACTTGGCAAGGAACACAAAGAATAATAATAACAAGGGCTTCTGCAGTTATGTCAGCCAGAAAAGTAAGGTCAAAGAAAGCATATCCCCCTGATGAGCAAGACTGGCAAACTGGTAACAACAGAGGAGGAGAAGGCTGAGGTACTCAACAACTATTTTACCTCAGCCTTCACTGGCAACTTCTCTCCCCACACCTCTTGCGTAGAGGGACCTCAAGTCCCTCCCACTATAAGAGAAGCTCAGCTTTGTGACCACCTAAGGAACCTGAACATACAGAAGTCTATGGGACCTGACGAGATGCATCCCAGAGTCCTGAAGGAACGGGTTAATGTGGTTGCCAAGCCACTCTCCGTGATATTTGAAAAATCATGTCAGTCAGGTGAAGTCCGCAATGACTGGAAAAAGAGAAACATTGCACCCATTTTTAAAAATCACCAAGGGCAAGTCCTCCCTGACCAACCTAGTGGCCTTTTATGACAGAGTGACTACATTAGTGGACAAGGGAAGAGCTACGGATGTCATCCATCTGGACTTCTGTAAGGCCTTTGTCACAGCCCCCCACAACATCCTTCTCTCTAAACTGGAGAGATATGGATTTGATGGGTGGACTGTTCAGTGGATGAGGAATTGGTTGGATGGTCGCATCCAGAGGGTAGTGGCCAATGGCTCAATGTCCAGATGGAGATCACTGACAAGTGGTGCCCCTCAGAGGTCTGTATTGGGACCAGTACTGTTCAATATCTTCATCAATGACACAGACGGTGAGATCGAGTGCACCCTCAGCAAGTTTGCAGGTGACACCAAGCTGAGTGGTGCAGTTGACACACCTGAGGGATGGGATGCCATCCAAAGGGACCTGAGCAAGCTTGAGAAGTGGGCTTACGTAAACCTCATGAGGTTCAACAAGGCCAAGTGCAGGGTCCTGCACCTGGGTTGGGGCAACCCCCGGTGTCAGTACAGGTTGGGGGATGAAGGGATTGAGAGTAACCCTGCCAGGAAGGACTTGGAGGTACTGGTGGATGAGAAGCTGGACATGAGCTGACAAGGTGTGCTTGTAGCCCAGAAAGCCAACCATATCCTGGGCTGCATCAAGAGAAGCATGGTCAGCAGGTCAAGGGTGGTGATATTCTAGATGAATGGTCAGTTCTAATGCCATAAATCTCACACATGCCAAATGTGAAACTTACTTGGCATGTAGAATAGATCCAGCATATCTTGATACTCTAGGCACACAAGTATCCTTGCTTTCCCTGTATTGTGCTTGCAAATGACTGGAGATTATAGGCAAATGGATGCTTTCTTTAAATTAAATCAAGACAAAATTTCTGGCTTGAAAGAAGACATGTTCAGGGAACATCTGTGTAGTACGTGGGTATATATGCATATTTTAGAGCATAAAAAACTGGGAAGCATAGGTCTTTGGGAAGATTCTCACATTTTATGGTCTGTTAGAAAGTCATTTAGAAACAGGGAGTGAATAAGAGCTCAATATTTTGGAAGAGAAATACTATAGCATTGATTGTGCAGCATGACCAAATAGATACCGAAAATAGATGGTATCAATATATTGCAGAAATGAAAACAGCAATAAGAAAATTATTTTTTTGTCAAATTTCAACTCATTCATTCGCAGAGTTTTCCAGTTTTGAGGTAGTTAGTGTTAAAGGGGAAGTTAGTCTAACACAGAAATTATCCTTGTACTTTAAAATCCTTGATTAGACTTTCAGTGAACAGGTACATTAAAGACAAAAAAGAAGAGCAAATAGGATAAAGAAATCATCTGCTATCATAGGCAGCAAATCTTCACATCAATAAAACAAAATCTGAAATTAACAAGGATCACATTATTCTACTTCATGGTTGTAAACAGCACTAATCAGGAAAATTATCTGGAATAGTTCCTAAATACTAATGTGAAAGTAAGATTTGGTATTCAAGGGAAAACATACAGTACAGAGGAGAAAAAAAAAGAAATCTTTGGACACCTCAGTTAAAGGAAATATCATTCACACTTCCAAACTGTTTTGAATCCACCAGGCATTAACTTATCACTGTAATTTTACCTCAGGCTAGTAGACCCAAAGTTGATTCAGTTACAAGGTCTGAAACCACAGGTGAGAGAAATACAGATTACAAAATTTTCAGCTGAAGATATTTTAGGTATTTTGTACATTGCTGGAATATTAACTAGTACATTGAGAAATGCATGTGGCTCTCTTGGTATGGTTAGACACAGCATTAAAAAAATCTGCAGCTTGTAAACTCCCCAAAATACACCAAGGGAAGTCCCAGTTATGTTTTCTTCTCTCGGAGCCTGCGGTTTTCTCCATGACTTGGAAAACAGGTGTTTCCATATTTATATTTCCTCTGTGTCTGTGTGAAAAGTTTGAAACACATACCAGTACCAATGCATCTGAAAGAATTTCCCAGTTGGAGGTCATACACACTCTGTACCTACATTTGAGTGTGGGCAAGATGCGCTGTCCTCACAAAAAATGTGTATGAGGACCAGCAGGGCTTTTGGGAGTCTTTCCAGTGCCCAAGATTCTCTCTAAGGCTTCAGCTGTTTGTGTCCACATCCTCTGCTGCCTTCCATCCTGCCCTTATATTCTCCTCTTGTTTCAACCATGGTGGCTGTAAAGTTCTCTGTGTCCTTCTCTGCATATCACACACCATGTATTGAAAAATACTGTCATTTAATTTTCATTCCATTCTAGTCAACCATGAGCTGAATCAAATGAGGCTGCTCTGACATAGCACTGAATAAAATTATAACTCCTGGTGAGGTGGTCCTTCTCTCTCATCTGTACTATTTTAAATTATTACAGAATCTTACATCTCTTAAATCAAAAGTGCATTTTTGTCTCTATTTGAGGAGTGCCTTTTGAGAAGACACCAAAGCAGAAACACAATTACAGCAAGAGTTTTTGGCCATCTGGTTGGAATAGGCCAAAGAAATTTCTACTGCTTTATACCAACAAAGGTAAAATCTATTAAAGCTTGCTTGTCTCAAATTTAAAGAAAGTTCACAAGCTTTAAGTTGATTCTTACACATGTGCTCTAATACATAACAATGGAAATCAGAAAATTTGGGTTGAAATGTTGATCTTTAGTTAACTTTCACTTTTTCAAACCATCACTACTCACTGTTCTAGTTCTTTGTTTCCCTTCTGTTCATTTGAGACTGTTTGTTTGCATAAGTAATATTTATTGGTGGAATTAGGAGAAACCTTGATATCCTAAGAATATATCAAATATATACTAACACTCCCCGTGGAAAATAGTAAAATTGTCCACAGTCTTCTGTTATTCCACATGAACAGATCACTTCAGAACACCATGCATGTGACTTCCCATCGCAATCACAATTATTTAGAAACTTTCCATTTACCTCATATTGCCTTCAACAAGCTTTGGGTGGAGTAGATTATAGTGACTAAATTATGGACTACAGGCATTAATGTCTTTAAAAATCAGGAAACTATGTTTTTTAAATACAGAATCACTCTGAAGGAACCCTCTAAGCTTACTTTTAAGTCCGTATTCAAAACTCTTTGATACTATGTCACTATTATATGAGCAATGTTTTCTGTTTTGTGAAAATCTGATGTTTTTAGAAGAAAAAAGTGTCAGATTAAAACAATATCCCCAAAATTAAAAGCATTTTCTGAACAGACATTTGTATGTATGTTTCAAATGAAAAAAATCTCATGTTACTAAAGCAAACAGAAAACTTTTTGACATTTGTGATACATTTCTGAATACAAATAACTATTCCAAAAGGAAAGTAAGTAATTTCATGGTCCTTTACATCTTCTCTAAAACACCAAAGTTGATACAGTATATGCAACATTTGGTTTAAAAACATTTTCAGACAGAACTATTTTGACAATTTGTTTCAAACATCTTGTAGTAAAATCTAAACAGAATATATCTCATTCTATGGATCTCACAGGAAAAAAACTGACTTATAGATCTGAAGATTTTATTGTTAACAAAGAGTTGTCTCAGACAGGGATGCAAAATCTCTGTGAGGTTCCCCCTCCCGCTGATTCAGTACTACCCTGATCTAGATAATAATGGTGCTGTTTACAAATAACCGAAAATTGGATGGTGTAGTAAATAATGAAAACAGTTTACTTTGATATCATGGTCTTCATTGCTCAGATAACTAGTCACAGGCCGAGAGAACAAAATTTAATATGTTCAAATACAGTATGGCATATTAAATGGAAACAAAAGATGCAGGTTATGTTTATAGGGTGAAAGACTCTTCTGAAAAACACTGCGTCAGAAAAGGATTTATAGGTCATTGTAGATAAACATGACAACACAGATTCAGTGCAAAGCTGTGCCAATGTCGTGGTTTGGGCAGCCAATAAGAGCTAATTAAGTTATAGAAAGTATTGTGTAGGAGCAGGGAAAAAACCTCTTGATTCTGTACAAAGCACTACTAACAATCAAAAAAAATTATGTGCATTTCTTGTACACATACTTCAAAAAGATATAAATATATTCTGAAGTACATCACAGAAATGATCACTAGGCTGAAAAAGAAGTCTTTAGGATGTGAGCTTAAGGGTCTGAGCATCCAGCTGTACATTTGGCTCAGTTCTGAGCCCAGAGCTCTGGCCTTCTGAGCCTCTGATCCATCTTTGCCATGTCCACACTGACACATCATCAGGCCCTGTTTTCACTTGGAGATAACAACTGAGAGCTGTACATGTACCTTTCCTTAAAACAATGGCAGATTATACTAAATTGCTTGACCATACACTCAAAGAAAGCAAAGACTTGGCTCATGTTTCCTTTCTTCACTAGGCACATAAAAAAAAAAAAGGAAAAGTTAAGGAGGAATGGATGCATATCTCTGCTTTGTGTTCAAAATACCCTTATTATTTTCATTCTGAAAATAACTGTGGATAACTTTTGTGCTTCAGGTCAACAACTGATCATCCAGGAATAATCCTGCTCTCAGTCTCTCTTCCTCTCTCTTTATTTTTCCTCTTTGGAAATTGGCGGTTGGCTATAGATGGAAAACTGAATGGGAAAACTAGCCAAGCTAGTACCAACAAATCTATGTCTAGCCATCTAAGTCATGTTGTCAGAAACAAACTGATCACTAGACCAAGATCAAGCCAGGTCTTAGTTTGGCAAGAATCCATAAACAGCATTTTTTTACCTTCTAATGTAACAGGGATCATGATCCATTAAGTATGATCATCCCAGAATAACACTAATCAATTCCCAGGGGCAGCAGTAATGTCTGTCTATGCATGCAACAAAAACCATTATTCTACTGAAGATGTGAATGCTTTTTTCTTGCTAACGTTGTTAGGATCAGCATATTGGTAGCTGAGTGAATGGCCTGTGATTTAAACAACATTCAGATGATTTAGATGTCCCTCTGATCTTAAACATTGTGAAACTATTAATCCAGCTGCTGTCTATACTTTTAGAGACAGATATATTTTGGTTTTCAAGTCTAGAATATCTCTTTTGAATGTCTAAGAAGTATGAGATTTCAAAATTATCTTTTTTCTGACATGTAAATCTTTCTTAGGCCATCTGCATTTACATTTTTGTTTAGCACCCCAGGCCGTATTTGTTATTTAATCTGCCTAATGTCAAAAGGAAGCACAGTTCTATAAAGCCATGTGGTGATGAATAACACTCCTAATGGAGTTATAAATTGAGACTAATTGGTTTACGTGATTGTTATTAAGTCCCATTTCAGCTGGTTAATGGAATTTTGTTTGGCAGGGGAACAGAGCTAATGTTATCAGATAATTTTCTTTTGAAAATGACTTAAATTTCAGTCTTCCAGATCCACAGATTCTAAATAAGTCAGGGCCATTCCCCTTAAAAAATGCTTGCAATATACCAACACAAGAAAATTACACTGTTATCAATAAAGATTCTTTAATATTTCAGTGCATTTTCACACCCTATCACTATGTCTTATGTTGCCTCCAAAAATGGCCAAAACATTCCAATCAGTGAAACATTTCAGCAGAGACTTTAATCCCATCTCACAATTGCTTGAATGGTTTCAAATGTCACATAATGAACAAATAAATTGACTTTCATGAAAACCAGATTTGGCAGGAATGCATGAGTGCCTAGTTAAATAAGCAAACTGGGACTTAGGGGTACTTCTACCCAATTTGTTGTTTTTCAAGTTTAATAGTTCCTAAATTAGTCTCAAAACAGGGACTGGTTTGAAACTTGAAATCAATATCTACATGTGATTTGAAAGTTGTTGGCTTGCTTGATCATGCTAAGGTTCTAAGAACTCTTTTTTTTAATTATCAGTATGATCCAATGGTGCAAAAACCTGTTGCCAAGTATAATACCCGTACAGCAATTTGTCTGCATCACTTGCTGCTGCTACCTTTGACCCTTGTTGCTAAGACTAAGAACACCATGTTTAAGATTACATAGAGTGCAAAGTTCATGAAGATTAACGGTATGTCGTGCTTTAACCCCCACCACGCAGCCACTCACTCACCTCCCCTCAGTTGTGATGGGGAAGAGAATCAGAAGAGTAAAAGTGAGGAAAAACTCATGGGTTGAGATAAAGACAGTTTAATAGGTAGAGCAAAAGCCGTGCATGTAAGCAAAGCGAAACAGGAAATTCATTCATTACTTTCCGTCAGCAGGCAGGTGTTCAGCCATCTCCAGAAAGCAGGGCTTCATCACACGTAATGGTTACTTGGGAAGACAAATACCATCACTCTGAATGTCCCTTCTTCCCCCAGCTTTATATACTGAGCATGGCGTCATATGGCATGGAATATTCCTTTGGTCAGTTGGGGTCAACTGTCCCAGCTGTGTCCTCTCCCAGCTTCTTGTGCGCCCCCAGCCTACTCGCTGGTTGGGCGATATGAAGAGCAGAAATGACCTTAACTGCCTAGCAACGACTAAAAACATCAGTGCACTATCAAAAGTATTTCTCATCCCAAATCCAAAACATAGCACTATACCAGCTGCTAGTAAAAAAATTAACTCTGTCACAACTGAAACCACAACACAGTATTAACATGGGTTTCCCTATTTATAAGCTTTAACAAGTTTATACTTCAGCACATTATAATGCCAACACCAGTAGGGAGGAATTTAACAATGACAGATATTTAAAAAAAAAAAAAAAAAAAAAAAAGAAAAAGAGAAAAAAAGAAGAAAAAAGAATTTATTCCTATGAGTACGAGCAAGAATTAGAACTTGCACTAACGAAATTTAGACTTCCTAGAAATAAAGCTTTCTTAAATCAGTCGGGTAAGTAGCCTTTAGGGAACATGCATGGTTGTACCTGTATAAAAAGAAATTGTTCAAAGATATGTGTGGTCCCTGCTAAAGGAGAGCTGTATGAAACTACGTCCCCAAACATAGGCAGCTGTCTTTAATTGTGACAGCAGTGCAAAGGGAGAGTGAAGGTTCTCAGACACTACATACTCAAACCAAGAAGCTATTTATAGACCACAGAAACATCTTGAAAGCAAATCTGGAGCCAATGAAGTTTAATACTCTCTCTATAGCTATCATCACCAAGCAACCTGGCCTCTGTATAGCACACCAGCTGTAGCTTCTGAACGGCCTTCAAGTGTAATCCCACATTGGATGAATTACAGTAACAGAATCTGGAGGTTACAAAGACAAGGATAACTTTGGAATGGTGCGCACTAGAGAGCTAATTATAACCACCACAACAAATGCAAACGCATGGTGGTGATCTTACCCGTGCATGCAACTGGGGGACACCAGTGTCAAGGAGGGATAGGGGGAAGGAAGGCATGAAGGGAAGTACCAGAATGATGACAGGTACTGGCAAACCATTGGCAAATGCCACTGACCTTGGAAGAAGCTACAATTTCTCCCACATTAATGTGTTATGAAAATTTCAGCATCAACTCAGAATGACTCAGGGTTAAGCCTCAACCAACATATTACCAGCACAAACAAACACTTGTTTCATTGTATTTCTACCTGGTTTTTTTTAAAGCCTGTTTGTCAGTCGGTGGGCCTTCATCCATATCTCAGCATCATCTAGACCCTACAGCTCAGATTCCCACAGCCTAAAGTCTCCAAAATCCTACTATTAGTATTTCAATGGCAGGTTTTAGGACTTAAGAGGCTCCTAGCCATTAGAAAACACTACCCATAGAGATTTATGTGTAAGTTAGGGTGCCTGAGTTCAGACCCCAGACAATCTTCTGATTGATGAAGTTGAAGCTGTTAGAGACACAAGTCTGAGAATCCATATTTCAAAGGTACCTTCATGGATCTTGCTTCATAACAACTTTACATGACAATTCATCCTGAAAACTAGGGAACCACCTGAGCAGTCATTTTCATACTGGACATAATAATTCCTAATTATTTTGTTAGAATCTGCATATTTCTTTCTAAACTTCTCTGAATGTTCTTTGGGAAACACTTGTCAGACAGGCAGCAATTAAAATGCAAGCTAATACATTAGCAGCTAGTTGCATTACCTGGTATTATTTTGGAAAGGAAAAGAGGCATTCTCACACAAGAAGTGCTTTCAGTTGCTTTCCCCATTCAAGACACAATTAAAAAACAGTTTCAAAACACAGTAGTAAAAAAAAAAAAATAAATCAAATACATAATTTAAGTCCATTGAAAAGTTGCCTTTTCATTTTTTGCTACTTTCAAAAGAGAATCGTGGTAAATTTTGAGGTTTTTAAGTCAAATAATCAAAATTTCTTGGAATTCCAATGTTCTGAAATTATTTTTAAAGAAAATGGAATAAAACTTAGGAATGATACTAAAAAATCTTATTTAATCAATGACATTATTTCAAATGGGCACTTTTTTAACAGAAACAACTCTCTTTTTTGAGTGGACTAAAAATCTCTCATTGTCATAATACATGTGCTTTTCTCAGACATTTATAAAAATCATTTTTAATTTGCATTTTAGAGTCCTTTAGTTTGAATCTCTGAACATTAAGAATGAATACTTCAAGAAATCTCATCACATTACTATACCTCATCCAAAAACTGGAAAGTAATCCGTTTAAAAATTGAGTATTGTGTGCTTTTACTCCATTTTCTTAATTTGAAATTGTAATTTTGATACTTATTATTTGATCAATTGGTATAGTTTAAAAAAATAGTCTTTTGGATTTAGAATACCTAATTAAAAGAGCATAAGACCAAGAGTTTATTTATATACCTGTTGGTCCCATAAATGGTTATCTCTACCTGCATACTGTACTTCGTAATAATTTTAGACCACCACAGCTGTGGCCAATGTCCAAGAATAATCAATGCTAGATTTTTTATTCTTTTTAAAACAGATAGTTTCATGTAGCAAAGAAGAGATTATATTTTTCTTGCCAATTTCTATAGCAGTTTTTCAAGCCTACTTACTTTTGAACGTCAGTAACTCCCATAAAATGTAAAAGTTTGTCCAGTGTTTGACTGACTGTTCCAAGTCAGAAGACTGTGGTTGGGAAAACAGGGATTCCTCTAGCCAGATTTCTGTTTTTCCAATATGCCAAGTGCCTTTTTTAACCCACTGAAGGGTGCTAACCATTGGCCTTTAGAAGCAGAGTCCATACGATCCCCAAAATCTTAGCTTGCCTGTTCTCCTTATAGTATCTTTCCCCAAGGGGACAGTTCAACTGTTAAAATTTTAGGTAGAAATATGTTGATTTTCATGTGGGCACTTTCCATCACCACTTACTTTGACCTCTCATTTTCAAAACCACATTGGAAAAGTTTATTCATTGTAATTATCCAGGAAACAGCACAGAACTTATGGAACTAGTCTCAGTTAAGCAATGCAAACAGAAAAGAAAGTTTCAAAGAAGTTTAATTAGAAAGCTCAATAGTTCAGTGAATAACCTTGGCTAACAAATACTTTGAAAAATAATCGTCATCCTTTCACCAATATTTGTAGAAAAAGGGGATGAATTCACAGCACAATATAGTCAAACTGAATATCCATTATCCATTACCCATTTGATCCATTATAGATTGTGTTTTTCTTGCCTAGAACAATCTAAATTGTTTAATCACCTCAAAGCTCTTACTGACTGTACATGTGGCAAAATACTGTTATCACTCCTGACTTTTTCATATCATTGCAAATGAAGAGAAACATGGGGACTTAATATTTGAAACAATTTGTTGGTGAGCAAGCATGGTAAGTATCATTTGACTGTCTCCCTGCCCTCTCACACTATAAAGTGAGTTTATACAAGTAAAGACGTTAGCAAGAAATAACCAACATTCATCCCCTGAGCTAATTTATTCTTAAAGACAGGCATCTTTTACAAAATACTGATTCCAAACAAATTCAAAGGAAGCCAGTATCAAATTTTAATTAAAAAGTCTGTTCTGCTCTCTGCCTGGTTGTCACCTCCGCATCTGCCAGAGACTGAACACCAAGGAGGTAGGCATAGATTATAAAAGAAGGAATTGAAGAAATTATACTTAGAACTGGATTTTTTCTGTGTGTGTTACTGATTTGCACAACAAGCTGCAATGGGGGACAAAGAAGAAAAGAGAGAGGTTCATGTTGATTCATGTTGAAACTAGACAGAAAGGTTACAGATTTTGGTAAAAAAGTATTTTTTGCAGTTACTCAACTCTTAAGTTTAACCTGTTTTTCCCTTTTTTCCAGGTCTTTTTCACTTCTTTTATTTTAAATAATTTCTGGATTTTGTTACAATTTCTGCTGTAACTCAGATCATCCACATCCTTCATAACCGCCTTAGGACCGAGTACAATTTCAGACTCCTCAGGGTGGGATCAAAACTCATATCAGGAAAAACAACAAAGGATATGCGTGAGGCAAAGAGAAAAAGAGATGAGTCAGAAAAGAAACAGCTCACACAGGAAGGGAGATTATTAAAAATGTTGGCCATTTGTCATTTATCTACATTAAAACTATTAGATGAGAAAAATTTGTGTTGAATTACTACATAAAAAATCAGTTTATGCCCTGCTTATAATCAGACACAGAGCAAGACAAAAGCAAAGTAAGTGTGAATTAGGAAAGTGAGAATGTATAGCTCTTGGGTTTTCTGTTCATCTCCATTTATTGTGTGTAATGTTTTGGAAGGACAACCTCCCATCGCTAGGAAACCAGCCACTATCCATTGCCATTTCCTCCTGTCTTGGTCACCTCTCAGCCAGCTCTGATTCCCTCCTGGTCTCCTCCCTGTGCTCTTCTCAGAGGTGAGTGCTTAGGTTTCAGCTGTGATGTGAGGAGGTTGACAGTGGAAAAGCCGGATATCTCCGAGTGCCTGCAAATCTCTCACTGCTCCCATTTGCCCTGCCTCGTTCTGCTCCTCGGGACAGTGCCGTGACTCTAGCAGACATAGAAACTTGTGGGTTCCACAAGTGGAGAGCAGAGGTCATTGGATTGTATCATACGACCCATAAAGGTTAAGTTCCAGAGAAGGGAGCAACAGGTTATCCTAAGCCTACATAACCTCACCTTCCTGCTGTTTCTCCCCCAGTTGCCTCCAAAATATCTGGCAGACCCATGAGACATGTCTTCTGCGTGTGTCCAGAGCGGCCACACGGCTGCTGCAGGACTGGGGACACCTGTCAAGTGCAGGCCAGTGCCAAGCCTGGGCTGCAGCATGGTGGGGGCACCCCGAGCCCATGCCGGCCCCTGCTTTCCCCATCACACACTTCTCCCCGTGAGCAGGGCCACTGGCCGACGAAGGGTTTCTTTAGTGAATTCTCTCATCAGTGCTGAGGGGGGTGGCTGAAGTGTCACCAAGCAGCCAACTATGAAGTCTCATCAATAGATTGCAGCTGTGGTGCAGAAACTTGAACAAACAGGCAGATAGGGAATCTTAGAGAGGAATGAAAGTCAATGCTACCTGGCAATGAAAATGTGCTTGGCTGGGGCTGTGTTATCTACGTGTTTATTTCCAGTAAGTCCATCACCACAGGACATGGGAGCTGTCTAAAACATTAGTTAAAGGTATAAATAACTCATAAAAATTGCAGCACTGCTTAGATCGCCCTATTTTAATTGTTCCTCCTATTGTTGTTTCAGAGAATTTTTATATTTAAATAAAATTAGTGAAACAGAATGTTTCACAATACTCATCTGTCTCCTTTTCTTCCACGTTGTTCTGCCAAATTACTGGGAGTGCCTGAGTTCTGGCTGGGAAGTGCTCTGATCTCCCTGGTAAGAAACCATACAGCTACAGAAAATGTATATAAATAGATTACAACTTCTTTAATCTGCCTTGCATAGACAGCTTGCTGTTACCAATGCTATTGTTAGTCATGCATCTCCACAAATGGAACCAACTACTGACATTTTGACTCTAAGTAGATTGAAATTACTGTCTCTTGCTAACATGCCAGAATGATATTTAATGTAGCAGGGAGTCAAACAGGTTAGGACTGCTTATTTAGGAAAAACTGGGTTAGGCTGACTCAGTATTGAAAATTGCCAGATCAGTTTGGGTATTTAAGAATCTGTGGGAAATGGGGCAATTTTTGGGACAAGGCAGTAAACTTTGTGAAGTGACTGACATGTCAGCAGCAGCAAAGTTGCCAGTAATCCACACCCACTTCTCTTTCAAGGTATTTAAAATACACTGAAACTTCTCTTTCCTTTAGCCCCCAACAAGAATAACCAAGAGAGGGTTTCCTGCAGTCTTCATAACCCTGAAGGGCAAGAATGTTCTCCAGTAAATTCACTGCACTGCACCAACGCCATCAGCCTCTAGAAAGTGGAGGAGTTGGGGGTAGTTAATGGATCAGACAGCCCATGATCCCAACTGACAAGTGCAACTTAAACTTTAAAATATGATGAATGAACAATCCCAGATTAAGCCCAGTGGTGACTTGCCTGTTCCCATATTTCCCTGCTGTCGTGATTTCACATGTTACACCATGGCAGCCATGCAAATCAATTACAACTGGAAATGACAACTCTTCCAGTAATGCATATCACCATTGTTTAAAAGATGCAAAAAGCATTCCACAAGTAACATAAAATCTCTTGCTTCATCACTGCAGTCTCCACAAAGAAATTAAAAAAAAAGCATTTCTATTATGCATACAATTAAAACCATGAGAACCAAACTTGGGTATTCACGGTACAACATTTCACAACGTTAACTATACTGTGTGAGTCACATGGTCGTTTACATGGTACACACAGAAATAACATTGAAGAACAGAACAGTGGGGCACAAAACCTTTTACTAATACGAGACACGAAATACTCATTTTAATGTGGAATAGAATAATTTTCACGTAACTGGGCAGGGAATAATAGCAGTTGCAAATATAAATCTCATTCTGATCGTAAGTATGCACACAAGCCTCAGATGTACAGTATTTTAAATGAGAGTCTGTACGGAATCAATGGCTGATCACCTGCCTTGTTGGATGTTTGAATGTATAAAATGAACCACCAGGCATACTCTAATTGTACAGTTATTAGACATGGTCAACCTCATGTCTGGTTTTCAGATCTCTTATGCATAAACTAATGAATAAAGCTGTATAATGCTTTTTTTATGAAGTTTGTCTTGCAAAACGTATCATGTGATGTTCTATGATTTGCAATTTTCTAAGTTTTATGACAATTTTATTACTATAGAATTAGTATATATTAGCAAATTTTCAGTTGCCAAGATATTTTTGTCCTGAAAGAGGGATTATTTTTGCTCAAAATTAGATACATTTTTATTTGAAAATGAATCTGTATTCTCAGGAAATTAGGGGGTTCAAACTGTTACAACACTTAGGGAAAAAATCAGGATAAAAAAATAGGCACACTTCCAAATCACACAAAAGCACAAAATTTCCTCAAATTAAACAATTTTGTATTTAATTGCTATATTTTGTATGTTCCCAGTAGTCAGAGCTTATACAAATTTGTCTGATAGGCAACCTTCCTGTGACATTACACAACATGACACACTGTCATCTTCAAAGGATGCCTTGTCTGCATTGTTTCCCTATTCTAAAGCCAGAGAGCTAAAAGGGGGTTACAATTTTTCAGAGTGACAGGGATAGAATATATAATTTACAATTTGCGTTTCCACTCCTACAGAAGAATCTCATGTCTGCAGTGAACCCCTGGAATACATAAATATTTTAAATAAATATACTTCTCTCCTTTTGGCATGTCTTCAAGCTATGGTTTCCAGCCCAGATATCCAATATAAGCCATGACGATTAAATAAATATATTGTGTCTCACCAGTGGTTTTCACCATGTGCTCTCAGAGGCACTTTCTGCTTGTGATGACTGTTTATCAAACTCTCAGATCCAGAATCCAAAAGGTCAAGTAGTCAAAACTATACTCCTCCATGTGCACAATAAACAGAAGGATTTCATCTGCTGACACTTGAAGTACCAAGCAGCTCTATTTCTTTTTTTACCTACCCCAAAATAACAACATTTGCTTTTTCTCGTGTAAAGTATCTGTGTCTAAGAATAAACAAACAAAAAGCTTGTTCTGACTCTTCCCCAAAACATAGTTGTAAAAGGGTTGAGGGCCACAAATCTGACTACTTATGTTTCACAGACGGTTACATTTCCCTTACTTACCTCTGTTTGGAATCAGATTTTGGGTAGGCAAAAGCTATTTTCAGTCCTTGGAAGATTGGAGAAGTGTATTTCTCAGGCAAAACCAGGGGAGACCAATGTGCCATTAATTGCCATGGCTGTTCTAGTGCTAGGGGATTGATTAGGTGAGAGATGCCTGCTAGGATCATCTGGGCAAGCTACTTTCAAGGCTGTAGAAGGTGGTGAAAATTCCAGCTTTGGAAAAAAGCTTTTTGTGAAAGTCAGCTGCACAGAAATAATCTCACAATCTTCAGTAAATGGTCAAATGTAGAATGCTCGCTGCTATGAAGTCTAAGGAAAAACCTGCCTTTTAGACCCTGCTTCTCTTATAGTGTCTTCAGTGTAGATTCAACTTCTCTTTTTTCTGATGTCCTACATGTTATTTTATAATACCTCATAATTAATTGTTTTCTGTGGTTGCTCTGTGATAAATAAAGATTAGATTGGAAAAGCTAATGGTCTAAAAGTTTTTTCAAGGAAATATCTGTACAGAAGCTAGTTAGAATTACAGCTCATTTTTTTCTCCGAAACAGAGGGTTGAAATTCCAAGTTACATGGAGAATCTGTAACCAGGGAGAAAAAAGAGGCTGAGCCTGCTGCAGCACACAGGAGAGAGTATATAACTGTAGAGGAAAGTTTAAATTACAAGTTGTCATAAAGACTGAAACAATGCCCAGAATCTTCCCCGTGTTGCATCTTCTGCCCCACCAACAACATATTGGTTATTCCATGCTTTCCAAGTTTTGCTGCAGAACAAACTCTGGGATTGTGCTGTGTTTGGCAAAGAGCTTCCCCTTTTTTGGACAGATTGATTCAGAACCAATGAATCTCATTAGGGCTTACTTGATCATATCATTTTGTATACTTAGAAACCTTCAGCTCCTTTTCTTGTTGCGGGTTAGAATCCAGGCTGGGGATAGATGATGGCAAAATATATCAAAATAATTTGAAAATCCTCCTCGAGTTAATAACCTTTTCCCCTACTACTCATTCAGTCTGTTGGTAAGTATGATTTTCCCACCACCTCAAAATAAACAAAGTGTATTGATCTGAATAGATGAATACATTTTTGTACATGTGACTTGAAAGATACCTGCAGACACATTCACAAACAAACAAGAAATCAAAACTAGCTTAACTAGGAAGCTCCCTGATTTGAGGGTAAAAAGCTACAGAAAGCATAAGAACTATTATACTAGGTCACATCAAAGATCCATATAGCCTAGTATCCTTTCTCTTATAGTGGTCAGGATCAAATGATTAGGGAAAATTTATTAGAAACAGGAAACAAAACCGTTACCCATGACTGTTGCTAGACCTCCAGGTAATCACCTATTTAAGAACTTCCTGAGTTGGAGTTTGCATCCAGACCATAGTATTTAATATCCCCACTATGCTTTTCTACCATTGTTTTCTCTGCAAGCTTTTTGAGTTAATTTGTATTTTGCCCTTTATAGCATCTCATAGCAACAGATTCCCCAATTTAATGACCATTCCTTCCCAGTCCATCATGATCCCCTGTATCAGTTGTGCCCAGATTAGTTCCTGAAGAATGTACCGAATAAGACACCATGCTAGCTTTAGAAAATCTACCTTAGTTTCCAGAAGCAGTCTCTGTGGCAGTGAAAAGCTATAAGCTGGCTTTCCCACTCTTCTGTTCTTCCTATTTTTCACTCCTGAGTTTTTCCTTGGTATTCATCTTTTAAAAAAATAATTATTGAAAAAAAGTTCTGATTTTATAATAGTATTCCACACAACATGATTTCAGGTGAAACATGTTCCATTCATCCTGATTTTACACAGTGGGAACAAAAAGCCCTTACATTTTTATTCAAAGTCCATTTCTTGGGTTTAATGAGTAAAATCCCTTTATTCAACCAGTGTTTTGCAAATAACCTAATTCTCAAAGCATGAAATTACTGAATATTTCTTGCAAATCCATTAATATCCAGAGATCCTTTTTCTTTTCAAAATATTTGTGAGAACTGAGTAATTTCCACAGCAAATTATGCAAATGTGCTGTACAAGCTCTCCAGCACAGCTCAGCCAGTGCAAATCCTGACCTTCCAACACTCCTGCTGTTCCTGCTCTGGGCTTCTCTTCATCAGGCTGCCAATCATATGTTACAATGCCAAGTTTTGCAGTGCAGATAAGCGTCCACTAGAAGCCAAGATAACATCAATGAGCTTATTTACACAAGAAGACTAAACCCAGATCCAAAGACTCATATGCAGAAAGAAAATGCTTGTGGACTGAATTAATCCAAAAGTAGCTAAGCTTGATGCAAGGATTGCTAGATAAAATCTGCAGTCATGTTATGCAAATGTTAGGCTGAGTAGATTGTTGGGTCAGAGGAGACCATTAAATTATGAAATGTATAAACTTCTTCAGCTCCTTACCACCTGCAATTAAGAAAAAAACCCCAACCTATTAAATTTTAACTTCAACCTCCAATAAAGCACGTCTGGGTAGGTTGTACCCCACATAAGGTTCATACTGTAGTATTTGATCTCAAGTTGGCCATTAAATGCCAAATATGCATCCTCAGAATTGTTGTATTAAAAAAAATGCATTTTTTTCGTGTATGTGTGCATTTGTGCAACTAGGTGGATACCCAGAGGTATTGTAATAGTTTAATGAAAACAATAACCGTTGCGCAGAAAAAAGTGCTACAGTGTGATAGCCAGTATTGAGGTAATTTGCCCTGGAAATCTACCATTCTGACTGGAAAAATGGGAATTTATGATGATTTCATCTGGCTAGATGACAGGACGACATCAACTTATTCCAGTGCTGGGTTTAAATTTTCTAAAGAACGATGTGTAAAAGGATCTATAAGGACCCTCAAAGTTTAGATTTTATGCTATTGTTTTCTTTCCATAAGAGGCCAAAGAGGGAATCAGTGAAAACTCTAACAAGGAGTTTTCCATTCTTCGTAAGGGAATTCTCTTCCCTTTTTTAAGAGATTATGCAGAGAAATGCTTTGTCTCTTTACTTATTTACTACCTACTTCTAATAGATGTTAATCTGATTATTTTCTTTTCCTGCCTTCACACATATTTTAGGAGTAGGATTCTTTTGCAATGATGGAAAGTAAGTTCTGCTGTCAATATGTGTAGATCACTGAGAGCAATGGAATTCACACTCTCCAACATCTTAGTTACTTCATAGGAAACTGGACAGAGAAACTCCTGTGCACTATAAAGCTATTTTACTCTAGAATACTATAGCATATAAAGCAAAGGACACTGAAAGGATATTTGGGCCTCAAGGTAGTAACAGAATCTAGTGTAAGGTTCTCTCCACAGTGCATGTGGAGAGTTAATCAGTTCAGAAAAAGGACCTAAAATAGCAAGAAAGAAGGAGGGCAACCTGCTGTTAAGCAATAGAGAAGTGCAGAGGAGTCAGGTGTGTCTTAAATCCACTTCCCTGTAGGATTGAGATGATGTGCTCAGGGTTGTAGGGAAATACTTTTGTGCTCTAACCCCACATCCACTAATATTGCCTGCTCCACTACACAGGTATGGTATCCCCAATAAAGGTGTCCACCAAATGGTTCAACAGACTACAGAAGAACAATGTAGCTGAGTAAGAGACATTCATTGCCCGCTAAAATGTCCATAATCTAGCTTTCCTATCTCTACTGGTTGTGGAAATTTCCAATGGTTCCTCACAAATTCACCTAACTTCCATCTCACCGCAGCTTAAAAAATATGTATAAATTCATTAGCATTCTGCTGCTAGTACAATACTAGATGTTGCTGCAAAGCAATGAGACTAAAATAAGTTACCATCCTTGGGATGGCACAATCGTTTTTGCTTACTTTCCAGAGCAGCTTGCTCTGGCTGACTCTTGTTGCAATTTATTTCCCTTCTTGGAGGACTAAGACTAATCTCTGTTATGTCCTTGAAGGTATTACCTTAGTCACATCTATAAGTAAATATGAATGCAAAATACTTTCACACTGGAGCTCTTCCATTCTGATGAAACTTACACAAATTCATTGCATCAAAAACAACACAAGAACTAGGACAGGTAACCTAGGAGATAGAGAAAGACATTGGAACTGAGGGAAGTCCATAGCTAGTCCTTCAGAAAAATTCCTTACTTCCGTTCTAGTCACGTACTTTAAGCTGAAGGCTACATAAAACAGTATCCTCATCGTTTCCTCTAAACACACAAATTTTGAATTCCTTTCTGCACTGAGACCAAACTTTAAAAATGCCCATGAGAACTCTATGCTTAGAACGGAGCATTGCATGATGAGTACCATTTTCCTCAGGGAAGTGCTGAACAGAGGTTTAATCCTTTAAGACAATGAAAGGAGACATGACCTGGAACTTCCACACCTGTGTAAGTGCTGAATCTAACAGCATGTGAAACCTGTAGGCTCAGACAAAAACCAGAAAACAGTAATTTAAACAGCTCACCTGCTGCAATGAACCTCTCAAAAGAAGCAGCTGGATGAGGAGCAGAACCAGAGCAATTGGGGTACAAGGTAAACACCAAGCTGCTTGCCTCTCACAAGACTAGAGTGTTTGGGAACTTTAAAACTGTAAAAAGAAAGGCATGTAAAGCTACAATTTTCAGACCATAGTTCTTGACTAAGATACTGAACTTCAGTGCAATTCTCAATTTAACCACCTGCCTTCTTTTTAGACCTTTAAAAGCCCTAGATCTCATCGGAAACAGTATTTCTTCTGCCATAATGTGCTTTGATCATTACATGCTCCTTAGAAACAAAGCATTTATGTTAATAGGAAGAAAATTGTCCATTTCATCACACCTTCTTTGCAAGTTTCAGCTGACATGTTACAACAAGCCAAGGACACATTTTGTTACTAAAAAAACCACGCAGATAATAATCTCATTCCTCTCTCACCCACTTCTGTGAACTGGCTACAGAAAGCGGCAGTATTCCACAAAGCACAGCACAGTATTGGCAATAGCTATTGCCAGCTCAGTCTGTACCTTTGGATGAATTATCAGCTATGTGTTGTGTTTGTCTGCTTTGCGTCAAAGTGCTTGCTAATGTGTTTGTCTGCTTTGTGTCAAAGTACTTGCAGGTTACCTTTGCATCACTTTCATAAACAGCAGTTTCATATAAAGTGAATTAGTATTTTGCTTTTTAGTAGATTCTGTTCTGAGCAATGTAATAGCTTGCAGAGGAGGAAACTAAAGAGCAAGTGTAAGAGGGATCCATTACTACTATGTAAAACGAATGAATGACTTTAATTGCCACATGGAAAGGATTTTTTTTCTGTTTAAGGAGTGGGAAAATACAGATGGTGATTACTTCTAGTGAGTTCACTTTCAGATTGTGCTTCCAAAACACTGCATTTAGCAACTAACTGGAAGAATACTTTTTATGATATGCTCCAGCTAGACAGATAAACACCTCCACAGTTCAAAACCATCAAGAAAATTCGCAAGCCAGCACACTTTGTGACTAAGCAGCTGTTCTGTACTTTAAGCTGCTGAAATTTAAAAAGGCAATAGCTCTCCTTAAAAATGCCATGCAGTTTTCAAGAATGATAACTGTTCTGCTTGGGTTTTCTTTACTTATGTTTGACATTTTGAAACAGTTATAATTGACATTATAACTGACTACCTGTCAGAATCAAATTGCATTTAGCTGCTAAACAATGTTATCCCTATTGATAGTATTGCTCATCACTGACTAGCATTACCTTAAGTGTTTGTACTGCCACACAACCTTGTAACTAATAATGGCCAAATCACCAGTTTGAGATTTGTTCACATTTGGAAAAGGACCAAAGACCTCATCACTTGAGAAAATTTCCTGAGAGAGTCACACTGTTCAATTGTTCAAAAAGCATCAGGTATACCAGATAAGAACATCCATTGTGCAATACAGGTTATAGGAAGAAGTATGGTTACAGGTATACTGATTTTTGACTTTGTTTCTGTGACAACTTCTAGCAGAGGAATCCCAGCTTGCATCCATATCCATACTGCAGACCGTCAGCCCCTTTTGGCATCACACATTGCTCCCACTCTTTAGGGGATTTGTTGGGTTCTTCCAATTCAACAATATTGTTCCTGGTCAAACAAAGAATCCAGGCCGTGACATAGGAAAGGGCTGTGACATATTCTCAACATTAGCAGCCTGAGTGAGACCAAACTCAAACCTTTTGGTCATCAGCCTCTCCCACTACTCTTCAGGTGGCTTTGAGGATAGAGGGCAGGTAGGACATAAGACGACAGTTCTTTCTTCCAGGAAAGTCCATATCCACAGTACACAACATGTAACATCCTATGCTCTGTTGTTGACCTCTCCTGACCCTCATGCCCGGTCTCAGAGGCCTTTTCCATGTCCCAAAATCACCCAACAACAAGGATGGTGGAGAATGGTCTTTCTTGCATCTGAGTATGATGGACAAAAAAATATTAATGTTCCTTCCTCAGGTGATCAAATCAGGAGGCAAGCATCAGCTACCTACTACTTTATTTCTGGCAAGAGCATTCACAGTCATCAAGAAAAAGATCTTTGAAGATGTCTTTTCACAGTGAGAGACATTGGGTAGGCAGTAGCCCTGGTGCCCCTCTCAAGCTGCTAGGCATATTTTTGAAAGACCTGGAAGCAAAAGTTCCATTGCTACTGCTATTGCAGCATAGACAGTGAGACATACTCAGCACAAGGTGTGTGCCGTGCTTCCCTTTCCCACCTCACACCAGGTCAACATCACTGCCCCATCTCTTTCTTAAAAGTTTACTTTCAATGGGCTAATACACATGTAAAAGCTGGACCAGCCTATGAGTGGAGATCAATTACAAAGGGGTTGTCCGTAAGGTTGTCTATGTCTATCCTAAAACTATGTGTTACTGGGACAAACTAGGCTGCACTGAGTTGTGTTTCTTCTGTGCAAGAACAAAGCTGAACAGTGGCTCCTCCAGCTTGCAGGAGTTATCTTGCTTCTCTTGTAATATGCCAAAACTGTAACCAAGGTCAGGAGTGTGTACTCAGAGGAGAAGAACAACCTGAGGAATATTTTGTATTCAGGAGACACAAAGTAGGAAGCTCATGTAAGCTTTACAGACCTTTCCTTCCAGGTGTGGGGTTTTTTTGTTTTGGCTTTGTTGTTTGGTGGGGCTTTTTTGTTGTTTTTCCCATTCATTCTTTTCTTCTAGCATGTTCTTCTAGCACTAATAGCTTGGAAACACTGCTGCTGCCTGAAGCAGCTTGTTTTCACTGTGGCAAGAGAGGAAGGGCAGGAATAGGTTGGACAAGCAAGCACAGCCACACTGGGTAGTTTTCCAACCCATCTGATGGCGACAGGAGCATTCATGTGTGCAGAGAAGCCAGCTGGAGCACTGTGCCTGGCAGGGCCATTCCAGGCTCTGCTTGTGGCTTATAGCTGGGAGATTTGGATCTTTTGGCAGCTCTCATCTTGAGGCTTTGCCAGCAGTGTCAGAGGAAAGACTCCATGTGAAAGAAGGAGCTATGACTGAAAAGCCAAAGGGCTAGCAAGTTGTGAGAGCTGTAGCTGTGCTGTTCATCTTTTGGGCAGTTCTCTAGTAATCCTTGTGAAGAGGAGGCAGACTCTGACTCTGGTCATGGCTGAATAGCTGATAGTTTCATAGACAGTTTTGTATAGGGCTCCTCTGTGGTGTATGGGCAAATGTCCTGTTGCTGTAAGGCAGTGTACTTCGCCCTTCTGAGCCTGGTGCTCTACTGTGCCACCAGGATTTCACAGGTGGCTTCACATAAGGTTGTGGGAGCCACACACTGTATTCCAGTTTATCAGGTAATAAAAGGTATGGATTACACTAGTGTCTGCATGAGAACAAGGTAGAATAAAATATACATCTTGATAAATTAAATCCTTTTCTATGAACGATCTCCAGGTTGGGCTTTTTCCCCATCTGGGGCATAGAAATAACTGGTCAGGTCATTAAGTTCAGCTTGACTGAAGGTTATAAAATAATAGCAAAGGTGGATTTATTCCCTGAAGATGTAACATTTAAGGATTGCTAGACCATAGCAGAATTCATCCATTCATAAAAAACATTTGCTAACAGTTCCAGCATGCTTCCAGTATTTTAGAGAACATGTTGAGGGAAGCAAGAGCAAATCAGAGAAATGCTCAGATCGCCACTACAGTCATAGTCTAGCCAACCTCTACCTACACATGGTGCAAAAATAGCAGCAAAAACAAAACTAGGCCAGTTTTCAGAAAAATATTTTCTTTATGCATTTTTCTTAGCCGAGTTAAAGAAAATCATTCCACAAGATCTCTTAAAAGACGGCTAACCTAGTAAAAGAATTGATCATTTTTTTTACATCTGTAGCAGAACAAGTGACAATAGGGAAGTTTTAAGCATGAATTGTGGGCTGCAGTAGACCCAGAGAGAGAGCAAAGTCTTACAGGCAAAGATAAATTAATTAGTGATGCAGACAGACCAAGCTGAGTGAACCTAAGAAAAAGTCTAAGATAGAAGAAACAGAAGTCTAAAATACCACTTGCAATTTCTTTTTGGTGTCTTTCTTCTTTGAAAAGATTACCTCAGGATTACTTCATTGACAACCCTGAAGTATGATTTCTCCTTCTGGACTCACTGTTACAAGCACATAAATCCCTGGCAGTGCAAATGGTTTGCCCATCTGTAAAGTTACCTGGAAATAAAAATAAAGTGGTACATAGATAAAAATATGCTAACCAAAGTAATGGATTCAATCTTAAACTTTTTAGTTCCTAACCTCATTTTCATGACATAGTTTTGTGACAGTTCATCCAGCGGAAACACATTGTGATGGGAAAGGTTAAACAATATCCCTAGAACTTGGTTGTCGGTGTCTTTAAGCTTCTAAGCACTCACATATGAATGGTCTCACATATGCGTGCTGTCTCATGACACTGATTTGAATAAGACTTTGCAGCTTAGAGGACAAAATTTTCTCTTCTCCAGTTGATCTTGGCAAGTATGTTTGGACAAGAAGCATGGAAGTTTTTTTTAATCTTCTGACTTGTGACTGCTTGAACCTCCTCCTGACACTTTTAGGACTCTTGACATCTCATAGGACTTTCTGGCCAGAGGAATTTTGTACTATTTTCTCATGAAGATGATCAACAAGGGGCTAGTGACTCCACTGGAAGCTAAAGAAGACTTGGAAGACAAAATAGATGAGTTACTTCTTTTTTTTTTAAATAAATTCATTTGGTCATTTACTTCTTCAAAGTTACAAAAAATAAAATCTTCAAAATGCTAGCCTTTGAGTTGATTTCTTGATTATTTAAAATGAAATTATTTGCTGCATGTATAATGGAAATTGCCTGGAAAATTCTGTATTTTTTCTCTCTGCCCAGAATCTGTGTTGATCCTTGGGTACCGGTAAGGTTTATCAACAGTTCAGAAACTATTAGAAACGTTCTCAGCTGCTCACACTGATTATCAGGACTTCACAAAAGTCCTGACTTCACTAGTAATATGATTGAACTTCCAGAGTTTCAGAGGAAGAATACTTCAGAAACAATACCCCCTCAGCCTACAGGATGCAACTAAGTAATTTGAATTCATGAACTGCCTTTGAGAAACTTAAACTATTTTGAATTGTAAAACTGAAAGTAGCTCAAAGTGTTTGAAATGCCAAAAGGGCAGTCCTCCAATGGAAAGTTTTGCTGGAGGGAGCCAGATAAAGACTCCAGGGGAAGTTGTCACTACATTATTAGTATCATCAAGTTACTGCTCTGTGGACCAGAGTGACCCAATCACCACAGAAACAATGAGGGGGAGGAAGAAACAAAGACTATAGTAGTTGGTGAAAAGATGCGCAATATTCCCGTTTCTCCTTCCCACTCATTTATTTTTCATCTCACTCCCCCATAAAGCCTGTTTTGCAAAACATTTTTAGTCATCTTCCACTGTAGAGAGCCCAGTCTTTCTATGGCGCCAGGGCCCAGCTCTGTCTTGGCCCAGATTCTCCCACATTCAGATTCTTCTTCTCCCAAGAGTTTTTTTCTCCTCAGACATTGACTTCTTGTAGCTATTAAAACTTTCCTCACCAGAGTATTTCTTCCTGATTTATCATCCACAGAAAAATCCAGTTAAGATTATATTAAAAGCATGAATTCGATGCTGCATTACCAGGCAGTTAGTATCCATCTAGATGCTCTCACATGCTGTTACTATTCTCATTCCAGAACCTTTGTTATTTTCAGTATCTCTCCATCGTGCTACAGTCTGCCAGTGTAGACATGCCCTGAGATTGATTAGAAACGGCTGCCTCTGCTCTTAATTTTCACAGATGTTCCATTCTTTTGCTGTCTCTCTGCTTCTGCTGCAGCCCAGATATCTGTTTGTAGCTTGAAGACAAACGTGAGTTAGTTTTAAAAATGCTTGAGTATCAATAGTTTAGAGAGCAACATCAACTGAGTGTCTCAGCAAGTATGAGTATTTGATACACCTCTTGAAGGCAACAGTTCAGGCACGTCTGTATGGGCTGCAAACACTACCCTGACTTGGGTGATCATCAGGGTAGATATGTTGTTAGAGAGAGTGAAATTCTTTTGGTCTTATTTGGTTTTTAATCCAGGTGATAGTGTACTCTCTCACAGAATCCAGCAGGCTTCCACTTCTTGCCGTTCCTCATTGCATTGTCTGTGAGAAGGAATAAGCTATCTGCTCGATCGTTATCCTCATGCTTTTCTTGGATTATCTCCTCTTTGCGATGGAAATTTGTCCAATTAAAAGTTAAAGAAAATACTAAGGGCCTGTTGGGTTTTAATTTGTCTTTTTCTGAGCTCTTGCAGTGATGTAAGAGTGCCAGGGGATACGTCTCAATGCTACTTGGTAAATCTGGCTGAGTGACTGAGAGGCTTGTATTAGAGTGGCAGGACACATTTTGTTTCTTTTTCTTAAGACTCTGCATCTGTTAGAATTAAAATCCAATTTACTTGAACTGTAGGGTTGTAGTGAAATCCATTACACTAAAAATAAAGGCATTTGGCTGCTAAGAATAGGTCTTTATGAGGAAGATATTTATTTACAAAGGTATGCTTTGTCATAACATTGTACCAGACAGCAAATAAAAAAATGTGTAATAGATAAACTTGTTTCAAAATATGTTGCAAATTATTGATTACTTTCAGGTACCAGCAAAGTAAATATGAATAGAAAGATAGTAATCATATGCACCATGGCAAGCATGTGCTTTCACTGACAGTAAATATTTTATTTTAACATTTTCTATTAAAGGGGTACATTGCAGTGGTGCAGGGAGAGATCTGTACTGATTTATGTCCTTAATAAGCTATTGGCTTTTCCTGACAAAGAAAGGCATAGTTGCAAAAATGTGCTTTATTGATCAGTGTTGATTAACAGGTTTAGAGCACTTTACTTGGTGAAGGTATTCTTTTTTCTGCCCAGTGATTTTCATATGTGTTAATTAAAACTGTTTAACAATTCAATTGTGTAAACATATTGGAGATATATTGTTGGCACTGGCTAGTTAAGTCACATAAATAATGATTTAAATTATTATTTTTTAGTGCTAGGTGGTTGATGCACAATGATTCTTTTTTTTCATTGCTGTTCTTTAACTGAGAAAACACCAAAACACATTTTCAAATGTATGCATGTACCTGAGTCTCTCCATCATTCTCTATTATAACAGATTTAACACATCTTCTGTCTACACTAAGGATGTAAATATATCATGTAGGACCCTTAACTTTAGAGACAGCCTCTGGTTTTAACTGAAAGCAACAAAAAAATATTTAATTTTTTATTTTAATCTGAAAGCAACAAAACCATTTTCTTGATTGAATAACTCTTAACTACATGCCTAAAAGTATCATGACATAGCTACTTACACTAATCAAACTTCAGTTACGTGGGTTGTGAACACTAGCTAGGAACTGAGTGCAAGCAAACAGATCTAAAACTCATTTATCAGTACAGCACCTTGGCTGCTGTGTCTATTACAACTATGATCACCAGGTATCTTATGGGAGACCGTTAGAAGAACCAGATTCCCCATCCCATTAGGCGGTCTTAAAGTACTTGTGCTGCAAATGGATGAAGAACACTCATTTAGCCTTTGAGTTCAAAGGAAAACATCATGTCATTGTCCCGAGCTTAGACTTCCTCCTTATACATGGATTATATTATCATAGGAGACACAGAGACAGTTGATATTAGAGTGTCCTGGGCTTGTAGAGTAATCAGCTTAGCTAGACTCATGTATCTGAATACCCTTGGTTTGTACAGATGTCAGATAACTACCATAGAACCTCTTTGATTTGGGAAATCCTTAGCCTCTTAAGGAAAACATTTCATCGGACGTGACTCCTCGAATGCTTTATTTTCCATAAGAATATATCCAGAAGAGAAAACAATGAATCTTAATGCCAGTCTGAAACTTTAGGCAGTGAGATACCGTTGAAAATCTGGCCTGGAGTCAGGAAAGCAGAGGCAGGCTGCGAGGCTGCTTTATCTTCATAATGTAAGCAGAGAAAATAATACCTAAAGTATTCTGTTTTCCATGACATAGATTGGATTTTTACTTTTTTTTTTTTTAGTACATTAATACTTAAAAATCAGTAATAATATGAATCAGTCCTTTGTCCCAAAGGTATGAGGTAACCCCTTAAACACACTTAGGTACAAAACCTCGAGCCAAACATTTGAATACCCTATGTTCTAATCAGTTGTTTATTAATTGTAATCATCCTGCACAAGATAAATAGTATTTTCATTTAGCTAGTGTCTGATTGGTTTTCACAGAATCACAGGGGTTGGAAGGGACCTCTGGAGATCATCTAGTCCAACCCCCCTGCCAGAGCAGGGTCACCTAGAGCAGGTTGCACAGGGTGGCGTCCAGGCAGGTTTGGAATGTCTCCAGAGTTGGAGTCAAACTTGCTCAGTGCTCAAATTGTCATTTGAGACAAAATGAGCCTTACCATTTCAAATAAATTAAAAAACAAAAAAACCCAAACCTTATATATGAAATAGATCAATTCTTAGTTTATTTTGGAGTTTTCTTTCTCATTGGGTGTGTGTATGTTTGTTTGTTTTTGTTTTGAGCTAGACCTTCAGTTGGTATAAATCAGGGTAGTTTTTCTGGTTTTAGTGAAGCTATGTACTTTTACCTGGTTGCAACATATAAATCATCTCTTGGTTAGAAGATCCACCATTCTACATAAAAATGCTGCTGAGGTTATTCTGACAATATTAAAGAAAGTTTCAGGTGACCAGGAAGTGGCATTAAAGTATATTGCAGCTTCCTACTATTTCATGGGTTGATTCTGTGCTATTTATAGAAAATAACACAGAAATAACTTCATGCAGTTGAGCCAAAATACAGTTTTGGTTAGTTATTACTAGTATGAGACCTTTTACACTGTTAAGCAGCTATAACTCCATACAACTGTGAATAGAAGTTCTAAGACTAATCATCAAAACAAAATCAGGAGAGAAAGAGAATGCTATCAAAAAATTAGCAGGGATTTTGGCTCATATATATGCTGTCTCCCGTAGAGCTGCAACTAAAATTAATGGATAACTTTCACGTATTTCTTTTTGTCAGATTACTTGTTAACACTAGCATCTAAGCCTTGCAGTTTTGATTCAAGATTCTCATGACAGTCTTGAATCCAGGAAATCACACAAAATTAATTTCATTCTTGTAGAAAGAACTGAAAAGAGAAGAATGAATGATAAACATCAAATACACTCTCATGATAATTCTAATGCTATTCTGATTACTGTCATATGGTCTTTCTCAGGTGTCATACAGTTACAAAAAAAGAAGATGAATTGTTGATGGGATCTCTGATAAAATTCTTTTCACAGCATCAACATTAACCAACAATTTAAATGCATTACATCAAGAAAAAGTTAAATGGTATCTATGAGATTGTGCGTTACCTGGGATACAACGGTAATAATGGAACATTATTTTCTGAACTCCCAATTTTCAGCCATCTGCTGAAGGAGAGATTCCTGAACTTTCTACTTGTTAAATTTAGGACTTTTTTATGCATTTAAGACTTTTCACCTTCTGTCATAAGAAAGGGAGGAAGATCCTGAAATTTGACATCCATTGCCCACCAAAAGAACACTGAAGTGCTTGCTAGCTGCATGAAGCTCTTTCAGCAGAAAAGGAAGGTTGAAGTTATGAGTTTTTCCGGTTGTGTTTAAAAACATTTCAAAAAGAAATAACGGAAATGTAAGTTCCGAGTTGACAAATACTAGTTAAGGGAAAAAAATACAATTAATATTTATTTAATGTATATATAAACTTCCTTCAGTAAAATTTCACCATATGACATACTATCTGCCCAAATCTTGAAAATGCTAGGACTTCTAACATTATTTGTGTAGAGTGAAAAAATTACTGGTAGGTTTAGTTCAGCTGTGAAACTGCGAACCTACTCTTTTAGCTCAATAGTAGGCCACGTTTCATGAAATGTTAAAATCGTGATTGCAAGTAGTGACCTTCACTGATTATTTTTTTCTCCCATTGGGAATTATGTATCTGTTTGGTATACTAAAAAGGCAGTCGTATACAGTGAAATACTGTAACAGATTTATATACTTGAACATATGAAGGTCTTCAAAAGGACTGTTTCATAGTATTTGCTCTTCTGAAAGCATAGGCATCACTAAGTAGCTATGTGAATACGAAGAATGTCTCCAGCCTGCATTTTAAGGAACTTATATCCTAGAACTACTACTATAATTGGACCATAATCATGGTTCAGGCATTTCAGCACTAGTGAAAAAGTGCTAGTAAGGAAGAATCACATTGAAGTTCTGTATCATATATCTAGCCATCATTTTTCCGTACACTCATTTAATTAGTGCTAAATAAGATTTCATTTCATCCCTTCAAAATCACCTATAGCTGATCTTTATAATTGACTGAAAACCTACTAGTTAACATACACAATAGAAACACCCACAAATACAAAAGAGTTTTGTTAAGTAAATTGCTGCAGGTAGTAGAATGATCATAACCTACAGTGTAACACTATGCTACAAATGCTGAGGCAGAAGGCCAGGGCAGAGAGATCTAAAGAACTGTAATTCATAAGTCCTTATCAGTAGACACACAATATGTGCTGCATGGCAATGCACCTGACTACTTGATGAAAATAATGGGCCTCAACTGAAAAAATTCTTAGTGTTATGAGAAAGCTGTAGCATTCAAAGGATCTCATGCAAGAAATGAATCTGTGGTAGCAGAAAATTATAGCTATCTCAGATCCCATTTCACAGTAGAGGAATGTGTGAAAAGTTATGGCATTTAGCGCCAAGGTATGTGAGCTCTGAAAACAATTTTACTGGAAAATGAGTATGCATAAAGTTCCCCAGCTTTTTTGTAAGATCTTTTAACATTGAATGATAATTCCAAGTTAACTCCTTCCAAAATAGAATAAATAAAAAATTGGACCCTCAGGCTAACAATAAGTGAAACTTCAAAGGAACCTATCTGGATCTCCTGGAGACCAAGGGATTTTTTACAGTCCTTTCTCCTACATGCGCAGAACCTAGCCTCTGAGTTTTCTGAGTTCAGCACCCATTTATTTCACATACTATCATAGCACTGAAATGTACTGAGATATATTCTGTTAAAACATTTGTACTTGCAAACACACACACACACTTTTCCGTGTTAGGAAACCAAGAGTGTAACACTGTCACTATATTTACTACAGGCCAAATTTGGCTATGCAAATATGGAGTCTTGTTCGATCTGCACAAAGAAATCCATGGCAATGAGTGGGCAAATGTCAGCAACTTCAGCGGATGTTACAAAGGGCAGACAGCATCCTTTGTTGTACCTACGCAGCACGATCAGTAATGCTAAGGGCAGAAGCTCCTAAGAACTACTCCAGCCCTTCTATGGCTGTCTCTTACAGAACTGTGATAGCAAAAGAATTTTATATTTGGCTGTGTAGGAGATTAAGCTACATGTGTTTGCCTTTGCTTCCCTTCAGGTGTTTACACTGTAGATAAACAGACTAAAAGTAGAAAATAATAAAAATAACTGACTGTAGACATTTCCAAATCAAACTCATGTCAATTCATGGGGCCAAAATCAGTATTTGTGGCAGGATATATAGTATACCAAATCCTGTGATGTCTTTCAGAATGTGTGTGTATTACCACCTGGACTGAGCAGTACTTGAGAATGAGACCTTTTCATTGTGTCTGTATCAGTATGTAATCATGGATTATAAATAAAAAAAGATATCCTTTGGAAGCAGTATTATTCACGAGGTAGTAATGGACATCTCATTTACTTTTAACCTTTTCTTTGTGCTCTTTGTCTTTTTACTGTTTTCAGTCACAAACAATCTCCTTGGTAATGCCAGTGGTGCTGTTTGCACTGACGTCAGTGGAGTTATGCTGCTGTAAATGAGACTAGAATTAGGTCTGTGACAGACCAACAGTGCTGCAGAGCCCTCCAGATGAACGATGATATTATTTGTACTGCATATGCTTTTCCTGCAATCATTTAATGTGGAAGACAGTTTCAAATTGTGGCTTTTGCTGATAACGTTATCAGCATTCTTTACTTCCCAAAATAGGTGATGTGGAAGAATGAATTAATTCCTATAACTTTTGATGTTATGAACTTTTGAGAAAGTGTTTAGGTCAGTTATGTTTTTAAAGAGGGAACTTCAAAGAAATAAAAATCATTATCTGTATAAATAGTTCAGCTAATCCCATTTTAATAAAAAAAATTGCTAGCAAGTGTTTATAAAGAAAAAAACCTTGAGTTTTAACAACATTTAACAAGCACACAACAGAATGCTGCATATTCAGGATTTTTGCAATGAGACCACTCAGGGACTTAAAATTAAGCAAGTGCTAAGAGCTTTACTGGACCACAGCCAAAATGCTCAGAGACCATGCAGTTTCTTTTAAAGCTTAAATAGTTTTGAGATATTTTCTATTATATTATCCATCATCTTCCCCTGGTGATTGCTCAATATGACAAAAAGCATTGTACTTAATACAGGAGTATGAGATTTCCCACTGTTGAACATTTTCCATGCTGGAAATTAGTAATATATTCTTAGTCTATGAACTTGATTCTCCTCTTCATTTATCAGTTTTATGCCAATGGAATTATACTGAATAGCTTTTTATTCCAAAGGATTTTCTGAAAAACAAAATAAATTATGTTGACCTTAGCTTATAGCCCCTAATCACTACTTTTAAATATGGTTTTACTTCCTATAGCCAATATATTTTCAACCATTTACATGGTTAGTAAACAATTCTTGCTGTAATCTCTGTAATGCTGGCATGGTCTATCAGCCATGAGTATTATCTAAATATAAGAACTAAAGCTAGAAAAAAACCACACCAAAACTCCAACTCCAACCTCCCCCTGAAATCCATAGTTACAGTGGTAACAGAGTAGGAACAGGTTAAAGAAAAATCAACATGTTTGTTCATTAAAACAATCTGAATAACTAGAAGTAACCATGGCATCAAATTAGTGATTTAATGGCAATTTGTCTTATCTTCAACAGAAAAACAAAACAAAAAATGCCTACAATTTTTCAGTTCTAATTTATAGTGGATCCATGTGCTAGTACCATAGCAATTACTAAGGCACTGTCAAAAATAAAAAAAACCAATATTTTTTCTTCCTTGGTAATCTTTAGCTTAACACTTCAGAATGTGCTCACTCTAGCACAATTAGACACAATAAATATGAGAATGACTATTCTGATACTTTTTACAAAAAGAAAAAAGATACTTTTCAGAAGGAAAATACAATACAATATGGAATTGTAATTTCTATCTTGCATATGAAAAGAATTTCAAAAGCTTTGAGATGTAAACTATCATAGGAAAATCATTCAGAATGCATCCAGACTTAATGGATCTGCTTCTTTGAACAAGAAATCTCATGAGGATGGGCTGTCTTCAGTGATCCCCTGCATAGTACTTGCCATACAAAATTTGAGTTGCCCTCAGTTACTGCTCAGTAACAAGATTCCACATTTTGTTCCCGTGCTTGGAAGCAGGAGGTTGTCACCACCAAAAATTCCACAACACTTTGGTATAACCTATTCCAGGTGCAGAGGAATAGCATCAACCCTCTGATGTCTTAGGTGCCTTGAGTTCAGGGAAACGATGTCAAAAGCAAGAGTAGAGAGATTGGAAGAGATGTGGGAATGTGCATGGAAAAACTGCAAGTCTTGACAAAAAGATTAATACTGCCCAAACTTGGCCAGGTGCAACCTAGAGATAGTTGCTGAAAACTTGCCTGGAGAAGTGGTGGTGATAAGGCCCCAAGTGCATTGATGTGAACACTTTGAATTAACTTAAAGGTATAAAAATTTGGCCAAACCTGTAGCCAAAGAAGAAATCATGGAAAAGAGCATGGCTAGAGAGGAGAAACGTTGTTCACTGAGGATTATCCAGCAAGAGAAAATAGCTGGGTAACAGTTTCAGTGCCTGATCTATATCCCCCTGAAGTCAGTGGAAATGCTGTGAAGGAATTTAAGGTCTGGGAGAACAAATTAAAAGCACAAGCCTGGACGCAGACATGCACTGTCAGTACAAGAGTCAAAGGGTGACCCTTTGAGAGAGAATGGTGGACCTTCAAGTGGTCCCCAAAAGGAGAGGATATAGAATATGTAGGTGGATTTTCTCCAAGTTCTTCCATGCAGATTCTTGCGGCGGGGGGAGGGACAGGACACCTCAGAAACTGGTGCCTCTGGTATTTCATCAGAAGTGCTAGCTGGTCTGCGGAGGTCGGCTGGTACTACATGCCGATTGTGACAGCTGCTATCCTGGTTGTCATACGGGGGACTGGAACAGGATCTCCAGCACTCAGAGCAAAACCTGCTGAAGCTTGTAATTGAGCTTTCTGGTACGGATTAGTACAATCACATCCTGTGGAGAGTAAGCACAGATGGAGACCTGTAATACACGTTCACCGGTGAGTTACACAGACATGGACAGGATGTAGCTGACCTTATGCTCTTGAATTTGTCAAGAGCCGCTAAAATTATTATCAGTGAGTTTGTGCATCTGACTTGTGCCCTGAGAAAGAGAAAAGCTCTTCAGTCACTAATTCACCATCATAAAGCATATTCTTTAATCCCATGAGAAATAATAGCCTGTGGGTTTAACTGTGTGCCTTAGAAGTTTGTGGGAATTTAATCTTCATAAATTTATCATCAGAGCAAAGTAACATGTTCTGGCAAAAAAAAAAAAGTCATCCCAAGCCACTTAAACACACAAAAGCATGACCAAAATTCAGTGCCGATAGCAGGGTTTGCTTTTTTACCATAGAAGGTAAAAGCAGGTTGAGGGAGGTGATTCTGCCCCTCTACCCTGCTCTCCTGAGACCCCACCTGGAATACTGCGTCCAGCTCTGGAGCCCTCAGCATAAGAAGGGCATGGACCTGTTGGAGCAGGTCCAGAGGAGGGCCACAAAGATGATCAAAGGATTAAAGCACCTCTGCTATGAGGGCAGGCTGAAAGAGTTTGGATTGTTCAACCTGGAGAAGAGAAGACTCCAGGGAGACCTTACAGCAGCCTTCCAGTATCTGAAAGGGGCCTAGAAGAAAGTTGGAGAGGGACTTTCGACAAGGGCATGTAGTGATAGGATGAGGGGTAATGGCTTCAAACTGGAAGAGGGGAGATTTATATTAGATCTCAGGAAGAAAATTTTCACTATGAGGCTGGTGAGGCACAGGAACAGGTTGCCCAGGGAAGCTGCGGATGCACCATCCCTGGCAGTGTTCAAGGCTGGGTTGGATGAGGCTTTGAGCAATCTGGTCTAGTGGGAGGTGACCTTGCTCATGGCAGGGGTGTTGGAACTAGATGATCTTTAAGGTCCCTTCCAACCAAAACCATTTTATGATTCTATAATTCTATGATAGAAATGTCAACAAGCCTTATTGGTAAGAAAACTTGATTTCCTGAGTAGTACAAGGTATAAACTTAAAAAGAAAACGTTGGACAGAGATGGGTGGTACTCCCTCCCTCAGAAGAAAACCTTGCATAAATGAGTTTTGTCTGAGAGAAGCTCAGTCTTGCTTGCTAATTTCCAGGGAAAGTATTTATTGTATTACAGTGTCTTTTCCTTCTGCTTTGTCTTTAAGTGGAAGTGTGGGGGAGGACAGTTTAATACAATGCTCTACTGTGTATATGTATACATTTTTAATTGCAATACATTTTAATTGAATATATTTTCATATATTAAGTAGCAGTAAGGTAGCACTTATTTCATCGCAGGAATAAGGACGCACTAGAAGTCTAGTAATATTTTCATTTTGATGTGTTAATATGAATGAGAAGAAAGTCAGTATCTTGTTTTAACCAGGTGTGATATATATGTGAGAAAACTTGTTTAGCTGATTTATGCAGAAATATGTAAACACACATAAAACCACACAAACATTGACGTGAACAGGCTTGCAATTTTCCTGGGCATTTCCGACTGGTGACACAGTTTGGTTTAATGTTGACCTCATGTATGTTGATGAGAAAAGTTGGCCTCCTGGAAGTAGGACATCACCATATATTTACACTGCAGCAAGGCAGAAGGGCAAGGGGGAGCAGGGAAGAATAACTTTTCAAGTGGTTTTGTCTGTTTGTAGCATCAGAGATACTCCACGGTGTCCCACCTAGTGTCCAGCTGCTGGTGGTGAGCTCAGGTCTTAGGTAGGCACTGTGTTGTCCCTGCCAGCTCAAATGGCCCTAGGCAACCCTGTTTAAGAAACTGCATTGCTCTCTTTGCATTTCAAACACAGCTGGAGATCTAGATGTTCTCATACCTTGGAAAGGTCACAGCTGGGTGTTGGCTCAGGTCTTGTCTTCCTTCCATGGATGGTGGAAAGCACCTGCTCTGGGCTGTAAAGACTGCAGGTTTTCAGTCCAGGGGGAATAAGGTAACTTTCAGAAAAGTCTGCCCAAAATTTCCAAGTTAATACTCCCTGGACAGAGATATATATCACTATTTTGTTCCCATTTTTTCTTCTACATCTCAATCTAAACTTTTACGTAGCTTAAGTGTAGTTGTAGCAGTATATCTTTTTTTTTTTTTATCCTTTCCTCTCCAAATTCAGAGAAATTATCCTTTTAAGGTAATAGTGACAAGACATTTCTTAGTGAGATATTACTTCAAAAATTAGTTGTATTTCCTCTTTTTGATGGTTCTGAAGGATAGGGTGTTGAGAGGAACTGTGTCTATTTGACCAGCTGGAGTTTTGCCTAACTGGTCACAGAAAAGAATTGCATGACCTTACGTGTCCAATACACAGGAAAATATAAATGTCTCAGCTTCCCAAAATTCTGCTAGAAATCATGAGACATTTAAAACTCTTAACCAACACAGACATTTCTTACTTAAGACACACATTTCTAGTTCAGATTTATTAACAAAATTTGAACAGCTTACTCATGTTCAAAGTAAAAATATTGCCTCTGGGAGTCAAATGCTTTCTCTTCTGAGCCAAACCTGACCTGTGTGTGTGTGTTCCAGATACTGTAGGCTCGTTGCTCTCTGGTGGGAATTCTTTGCAACATGCAGCTTTTATTAAGGTTAGGAGTTATTGGATCAAATGTTGATGTAAATTCTCATCCTAAAAAAATAATTAAGAATGCCTATTTTTTTAAAAAAACCACAACATCTATTTTACTGGAAACATTTGTTTCTCATTTTAGATGTTTTTGGTTTCATATTGGTCTGCTTTGTGAAGTTTATTTTCTTAGTACTGATCATTGCAGCTTCCATTTTGAGTTTTGTCACTGGATTATATTGAGAAAAACCTGTCTGTCTCTGTTTTAACCAAAACCACAGAATGTGAGAGAGCTTGCTAAAATCCATCAACAGCAACCTATGCGGTTGTAGAACACTGCATATTAATATGCTAATCTCATCTGTGTTGAAAACCCTTAAAGTTTCTATCAGCATATCTTGGAAAGAAAATTGTTTCTCAAGCATGGATTTGCTTCTCAGTTTGATTCTGAGCAGAAAGCACAACCATTATGGATCTCTCTTAAATTACATCAGACTATGTTTGGTTTCTCAACTTCACTTGTGATGGTAACAGGAGTGGTGATGTAATCCATGCAAGACTCATGCAGTCACCAGGATGGAGATACTACGGTCTTGTTCAGTCTTCACAAAAACTGAATGGCTCTTGATCTAACTCTCATGCAGTCAGTGGAATTCTTCCAAATGGCAAGGGTGAGATACCTGTACTTACCCAGTCCTAGGAGGATTCCTTGTTTGAAGCTGACAAGACGCGACGATGACAGAAAAATAGAAGGCTGTAGCAGAGGCTTCCCTGGAGACTTCCTACCCCAAAGAAACACCAGTGTCTTCCAAGGTCTCTACTGGCAGCTAATTGGTGTAATAATGTTTTTTATTTGTAACTGGACAGTTGTTTTTTGGTTTTTTTAACATCTCTACAGATGAAATGAAACATTATAATGAAGGAAATATGTTTAGATTGTTTTAGTTAAATAGTCAGATAAATGTCATATAAGCCTGCCATTAAATTTTCTATCGTGTATAATAATGGAGGAAAGATTAATTTTATATTAGTTGGGTAACAACAATTATTTCAAAGTCTAAAAATTGCCAGATATAGGAGAACATTCCAACAGTGTTTGGCACACAAAGTTCCCATTCCAGCACTATAAGCAGAAAGTTAGATTTTCTAAAGAGAGTTTATCTGTTTCTGACTACTATATGAAGTGGTCCGATTTAGTGCATAATATCACTGAGAATAATGAAATTGTTTCATTAACATGCTCATCTGAAAATCCAACTAATAAAATTTTTTAAAGAAGCATAATAAGGAAGTGTTTCCTTTCTCCATGCATTTCTGCATACATTTATGGATGAGAGCATAGTAGTCACATTGAATTAATCAAATATAATTTACACTGAGGATCTTATGTCTTTCCTGTGTCATCTAATCTATTTATAAACTACTGAGGGAATGTAAAACCAGTGGGATTACATAGCATAGAACTACTGTGGAGAAAACTAGCATCTGAAGAGTAGTCAGGCTTAATTTGTGTTTGAATTTGTTCAATAAAGATGCAATCAAAGGAGCAAAATTAGTAGACTGATATTCAACTCTGATTCATATTCATCATATATAGTATCATGAATCAGTTGTATAGGTAACATGAATCACTAAAATACAGTTTCCTCAAAACATCATTACAGAGCTATTTTGGTACATGATGAACTATAAGGTTTGCATTGTTGCTCAGAGTTTTTATTATAATAAAGGTTCCTTCTTTTGATTTAGATCCTATATATCATAAATTATAATTACCCTTTTCTTACATTAATTTGTCCATTTGCCCTTCACATCTCCTTTCATATAAGAACTTCACAGGTCACAAAAACATCACAAAGCACAGCAGAGGTCATCTGAAATGTATTAGCCTTAATTGGTGGGTGGTGCCAACTAATGGGAAGAAATAGACATAAATACTTTGGCTGGTTTTGTCCTGTTCCTCAGAGACATAACCACTGATAAGATCAGTAGCAAAACACTGCAATATGTGAATCTGAACATATGCTGTTTGTTTCTCATTAAGGCAGAAAGTGCAAATATCATTCATCGATAGTCTGTATTTATTGGTATATGTAAAAGCCTACCTCTGTATGGATGTATGTAAAATCGATGTGAATCCTGTACTGTGATTAAGGAGAAATCCAGGCAGTACCACATCTAAATACCACTCTCCCTGCACACACAGAATCATTGTGCAGGAAATTACTCACATGCATATGAGAAAGGATATTAAAGAAATAATATGCAACCTCAGCTATGCTTCTTATGGTCCTTCTTGGTAAGCAGCTCAGTCCAAATAAGGTGATTGAGTCCAAGGCGGATTTAAAGTTCTAGAGCCTGACTGAACCAATCCTTCATTTGTTCTGCACTACACAACAGCTTACAAAGTGCAGGTTTTTGGAGGTGCTTAATAAAAGCTCATTATTCTCTCTCACATATGAGCAATAAAAGATATAAGAAGGGAAAGGCCCCATTTCTGTTTCAGTTCCTTGGCAAATAACTGGAATGCTGTCATTTATATCCAGTCTTGAGGCAAAATTTGCAGATGAATAATGGGAGTTTTGCCTGTTCAAGGACTTCAGGCCAGGTCTGACTTACTAAAAAGGAGAGTGTGACTCATGCTGAGGAATACAAACAAACAAGGTAAAGGGTAGTTCCTACCCCATACTTCTGAATCTGAGCATTCCCAGAGTCGAATCTGGAGGGTAACACTTCCTACATCAGAGTTAAAAATTAGATCTGAATTTGTTCAAAGCATTTGGGTCTGGTAATTTGAGTCAAACTCATCTCTATCTAATGCTATAATGCATTGGATTTCCTATGACCTCCTTTTTTTCTTTCAAGCCTGCCAAAGTCCGTGGAATCAAAATCACTATAAACAAATGAACTGAAACTAGAGACTATTAAAATTAGTTACTCTCCAGATCCCACACAAGATGTTTCCAAAAGGCCCAGTAGGTGAGAACTATTTCTCAAGAAGTAGAATATGGGGGTAGGTGAATTCCAGAAAAATCAGTTGCAGCAAGATTATGAAAACTTCTAAAATAAATATAAATAACACTGGAGTGACCAGCAAAAGCAATAGACTGAAAGATAGTTTGGCAGAAGAAAATGCTCAGGCAGTCATATGAAAACATTTATTAGTACTTTCTAGGTCCTCTGTCAAACTACAGGATCCCTGCTCTTATCAGCACAGGTCTTGTAGTGTATCATGCAAAAAGCAAGAAGTGGAATGTGGTTCTTATCTCAACTTGTGACAGAAAATTCAATAAATCTCAGAGAAAAGGCTACAAGTGAATTATGAGGGCCTTACTGTCTTATTTATACAATGTATTTGTCTTGTAAGAATGATGGTGTTGATTTAAAAGTGTGGAGAGAAAGAGAAATGGAAAACAGGAAAAGGGAAGTGGAGGATTTTTATCTTCTACCAAAAAAAAGTATGCTTACTGTTTTCACCTTTCAGGAAAAATTACACAAGCACAATTTCATAATTTGTGGAAATGATGACTGTAGTACAGCAGGTAATTTTTTTAGTTGTTTGCAGCCTTTAGCTATGTAACCATCAAGATATGCTATCCTATGTCTATACTGGGCGCTTTCTGAGCTCCCTGTCCTTACCACAGTCATAGACATGCTGTAGCCCAGGCATGAGAATCCCTAAACTCTTGTTGTCCACAAGTGACTGGGTTTCAAAACACTTTGATTCACACATCTTCCCAGTCTAGCCAGGCAGTTTAAGTGTCTTGCAATGAGATACTACTCCCCTTGGACAATGGATGAACTTGGGGTAAGGCAGTTTTTGACATAAACCCAAAGTTTACTTACTGAATAATGGGTGAGTGTGTTCATGAGACAAAGCTTGAGCCTGCCTCTGTCAGTGCAGCTAAAATCTTGGATGTCCAGAGAAAGCATGCCTCTCCAGGGAAGCATCTGAATAACAGTTTTAAAACAAGCCATGCATAGCTGCTCTGCATTGTGGGGAAAACACAGTAACCATTCTGGAATTACCTGGCTTCTCTTTCACAGACTATTGGAATAAAGGCCACGAGAATTTCAGCTGCTTCAGAGCAGGTGCCTCCTTAGTTTAATATTTTATTCTCTGCTAACTAGAATCATTAAACATATACTTCAGCTTCATGATGCTGAAGGCATGGAACCCCCAAGAACACTTTTAGTCAAGACTGATAAAGAAAGATTAAGGAAAAAAGGATAGACAGACTGAACTAAAAAAGGAAAGCTTTAAATTAGTAATATTATTTTATAGGCACTATATTTTTATAATTGCTACATATAGACTTACTTTCCTTTAAAAAGTACCAATTTATTCTCATAATTTATTAGCAATTAAAATGCGGGGTATAATCACAGCTGATACAGCATGATATATTGCCACTAATATAACTTGTACCTACTGAAGTTCTGAGCCATGTAAGTACCTACTGAATTCCAGAGACACCTATGCAGTATCTGAGATACCTACAGCCTCGCTGCCATAAAGTTGGGTCTCTACACAGTAATATAATCCCCTTTGCCAAATTTCTTTTATAACAAGTTACAGTATTAATTTCTGAGCACAACTACTGTGCTTGAATGCATAGGTGGACATTCAACATGTCTCATTTAAAAATCATCTACATTTATGTTAGATGTGAGTCTGTGGTTTATTTTAGTTTAAGAAAAAGCCTGACAAATATTTTTCTAAAGGTTTCCACTCTCTTATCAACAATAAAGTACTCTAGAGGTGTCCCACAAAAACTTGCTATGTTACTAAAATTGCATACTGTGATATTGAGATTGGTTCATTTTAGCCTGTGGGCTGCAGCTCCAGGATGGGTAAAAGGATTCTGAGATCCTATTTCCATTTTCCTCTGTCCAAACTCTTGGGAAATATGCTTAGCTTGCAACTTTCAACCAACCTTTCACAGATGCCAGGAACCACAGCGGGATGTTTTTAGGGTGCATGTGAGGAAGGGCTGGTTGAATGTGAGGTCATGATATGAAATATGTAATCAACTCCTTTCCAACTAGAACTCTATCCATTTAAAACATAAAACCTGTGGTTCTTACTATTGCTTTATTTTTTCTTTTATTTTAAATGCATCCTTTGCAGCAAAGCCAAGCTGGCTCTGTCTCCTACTAAAACACTCCCCCAGAACAAATGAGCATTTTTGTTAAAGCATGGGGATAGTGGAAGAATTATGATTCTGTTGGATAAAATCTTTTGGTTTTAAATAGTTACCATTTTTCCATGGAGAAATCAGACACCTTGTTGGTGTTTTCTTGTAGTAAACATAAGGTCACTGAAAGGAAACAGACTAGATGGAAGATCACCATGGTATTAAATTGCTTCCATCTGCAAACACTGTAAATCGTGTAGACATAAAAAGAGAAGTTATGATAAGAACTCTGAAGTGTCGTGTATCTGGACTTTAAAATGTTCTTCTGCTAAGGACTTTATTCTGCTGCCAAGATTAAGAAACATGAAGACATGACTCAGGAGCTGGGCCCTGTCAAAGGCATTCTGCTCTAGAAATGTACTGCTTCCTCTTGAATTTTCTTTTTCATTCTCTATAGGAAAGATGATCTCAGAATATTGATTGTCCATTGTGATTTCTTATCTACACATTTTCTTTGTCCCTGCCTTGCCACTAGTTCTAAGAAAGACTGAAGCTATGGAAAGTATTAGAAAAGTACAAACTTATTTTCTTTTTCTGTTTGTTAAGCATCCCTAAACAGATATCACATTTTCTTATTTTCAGTTCAAATATGTCTCAGGCTATGAATCCAAACAGACTGTTTTCTATACACACAGTTCTGCAAATGTTGAGTACTTATATGTGCAACTTTAAGCACCTAAATTACTTTCCATTTATAGCACTTGCCTTAAAAACTTGGTTTTCCAATCTCATCACAGGTGTTTTGGTCACTCATTTCCCACGGCATTCTCTTGCTTGATGTTTATACGACTTCTAAAACTATAAAACCTTTCAAAACTGTTCTGTAAAAACTTCTACTTTATCATCTCATGAAAATATCTATTAATTATGCCTCCTTCAGAAATTGTATGACATACAAACTCAAGGTGAAACGAATGCAGTTCAAAAATTTTTAATTCCTTTAAATATTTCTGGGAACAATGATCTAGATTAATAAATACATTTAATCTCCATTCTTTGAGCATTGAGTACTTTCATGGTTATAAAGAAAAATTCTTATCTCAATTGTGATTTTTTTTTTCTTCTTTGCTTTCTTTAAGGGAATTTACTTAGAATTATTCAAAGGTGCATTTTTATACAAAGGAATTAATGTGTTTTGTGGATTTCTATCAATTTAGAACAGCATGTTTGTTGCAGTTCATTGCATGCACTGAGAAAAGTCGACAAATGAATTTCAGTTTTTTCTCAAGGAGGTCCTGCATACTTGCCTAACAAAATACATTACAAATATAACAAAAACATATATGCACAGACCACGGATATAAACATTTTACAAGGGTAACTCCCATTCCCATCTGTCTTCTCCTTGTGTATCAAACAAATTACTGTAATTTAACAAAGGAAAGGCTGTTCCTTAAGTTGCTTTTCAGTTGGAGCCTTGTCTTTATCTATGCACAGAGAGAACAAAAATGTTTATTTATACATGTGATTCTTTATAGTCGCTACTCAAAAAGTGCTGCGTACAAACATCCAGGATTTCTCCAGCAGAAGGAACACAAATGCAGACATTGAAGATAATGACTATAGGTGAAAGTTCCATTTGGCAATTGTCCACACAGCCTGAAGATATTAACAAGGGGACTTTAGAGAGAGATGCCAGATTTCTCTTCATCACTACCCAAAGCATTGTTACAGAGACGTCTGGCTCCAGGTTCAAGAATTTCTTTCCAGCTAAAAAGAACTCCAGGAGTTTTCTTTGATTCTGCCTTTGATGGGCCCCCAGTAGCCCTCCCAAGGAGATGATGATGAAAGACAGTGATGAAGAAGGTTAGACATTTTTAAGGAAAATCTCCCTTTCCAAAGACTTTCAGTCTTGAGGACTAAGCTAAGAAAAAAGGAAGAAAAGATGTAGACCAATGGGTCCCTGAAACTGATGACTGACTGTGTTGGAAGAGTATCAGAATTACACAGGAGGAACAGAACCATTCTTTTTAGTCAAATTGTTTTTCATTCAAATTCTAGCTTTTTCCTGGAATATTTTAGTAACATAGAAAATATCTCTCTTCAGTTCGAATTGTTTGATTCTGGAAACTTTTGCCTACTTTGGTCTTCTCCACAGCTGATCAGTTAATAACACTTGAAAAAGACTCCTCTCCTGTAGGAGAGGGTTGTTAAATCTTAGGATTCTATGTCATTTGAAATAATTGGAAACAAAGACATTTCCCTTCATTCATTTACCTGACGGGCCCACCTACCTTCTTAGTTGATACCAGAGAGGTTTTTAGACAGCTAAAACTGTACAGTGAAAGCTAACAAAGTTTATTTCATTTAGTTGCTGGCAGAACAGTAGTCTGTATTTAATACTTGCAGGGGACATACTGGAATATTTCCGTGCCAAAATAGCAGGTGAGATATTCATACAAAATGTTGTAACTATTGTAAGTGGATCATGAAGTAGAAAGGGAAAGTATTTTAGAAGTGGCTATTCAGTGACCTGTTCTTCTATTTATAACTTCTGAAATTTGTTCCAGCTATTGAACAGTTGAAATATTTATTCCAACTGTTACACCAACTATTACAATATCCCTGTTTCTTTCCAACTTGTTGATTAAAACGTGAAAAAAAACTTTTTTCTTAGTATGGGAAGAGTAAGTTACTTACAGACAAATCCTGAATTTTAAGCTAAACGTCTCCATAGAAAACTATGGGGAAAATAACTCGCCACGGAAATACGACCAAATGATCCTCCTGTAATTTTTTTACCTCTTTTAAATCAGTGGCAGACATATTTACCTTCCCAAAATATAGATGTCCATAGCACAAGTATTTAATCTGAATTTGCAACCTTTAAACCCCTTTATGGTTTGAAGATGAACACCAAATTTTTTTGTTAAAATTAATCTTAGCCTATTGTAAACACCAATAAGAAGTAAGAAGGTTTTCACTCTTAATGGACTATTTCCCCTTTCATAATATTCTATTTTGAGTCTATTTTCTAGTGGAAAACTTCTGACACCACAAAATTATGAGCTTGTCCAGATTGTTGCACTTGTAGTGCTATGTTAATATAAATGTAAATTGAATGGAACTGGAAGGTAAGCTACAGTAAGTGTTATATCTCTTGTGTTTTCCTGTGTGTTTGTTGTGCCCAATGCTGTCTTTTGCCTTCCAGTATGTTAAAGCTCTACAGAGACTGACTCTTCTGAACTGTATATCTGCCATAGAATGATACCTATGTCTAGCTGTAACAAAGTCATGGTAGTATGGCCCTGTCTGAAGGTGGTAATGAACTGTTAGTTGGCAGTTTGGAATAAGCAATTGAAAGATACATGGTTTTATACCTATTAATATCTAAGTATTTACAGAAAACATTTTAAGGTGGACCTTAAGATGCAGAGCACTGGGATCAAGAACAAAGCGTAGGGTAGACATGAGAATGCATGTCATTAGAAAACTCAAATAATGATTTTTGTTATAAGAAAAATATTGTAGATAAACTAAAACTGGTTTGAATTGGAAAAGATTATCAGTAATAGGAGACAGAAAATAAATATGTAAATATAGGAGGTGGATTTTAGGAAAGACTATACTAAAGCTAAACAAAACCTTTTGTTTGTTTAAGGATGATTTCACTCCAAGTGGGCAAATAGAGACGGCTGTGGTTTTCATGTGTGTGTGTATATACACGTATACTTATACATACATACATATGTATACATACATATGTATCCATCTACTACTTGACACATTTTTGCAGAAAAAAAGGAGTTCATTTTCTGGGGATTTTTGTTTTAGAATTATTATTTTTCTCAGTGAAAAACCTTATTTCAACAGCATTCCTCTAAACAATAGTCCTTTCTCTAACTCAAAACCTTATGATCCAAAGCTATAAGATACAAAATCTCAAGTTCTCTTTGCTTGACATTCATACTGTAATGCCTCCTTCTCTAAGTTACTTTCCTGATTCTTAAGTCCCTTAATTCCCTGTCATTCCTTGTTCTCCAAGTTTCTTCCCTGCTTCTTTGTCCTTGTCAACACCCTCCCCAAATATGACTTTTCCTTTAAAGCCACTCAAAGCTTAATTCCATTAATTATAAGTCTGAATGTAATACTTACATACTTACAACTTTATGTACATAATTAACACCTGTTTAGAACAATGATGTCTGCCTTTCTTTCATCTTTGTTTCCACTATTTCATTAATTCATCCAGCTTTTAACTTTACATAACTTCATATTTTCTCTCACACACACAGAAGATATGGAAAAGTGTTCCACTTTCTTATACTCTCCTTCAAACATTTCCTGAAGACTTTTCCTTAAGACTAACCTAATTATTGATTCTTACTTAGCAACTGGTAAGTATCAACTATCAATCTCCCTTTGCTGTGTTTGTCTCCCTTACTCTTCCCACTCTAAGAACTATTAACTCTCTTGAATCTTCTTCAAATTAAAAAAATATACATAAACAATAACTAAAATGTATAAACAAAACACTAAATATACACAGAACTGTTCCTGTTTTTCCTCATTTCTGTTTTCTTATCTATATCCTCATTCTCTAGCCTTTATTTCATTGGTATCTTCTGAACTTCTTACTGCACAAGGCAGAGGACATTTTTGTCATCCAACTGTTAGAGTTACCTAACTTTTACTGCAGTCCTCACTCACTATCATGGTATGAGCATTTAATACTAACATTTCTTTAATGACTAAACAGTAATTTAATCTCCGATCAAATAGAGAACTCTGTTATCCAGAGCTCTCCATACCGTACCCTAAGTAAAAAGTTAAAAATCAATAAATTAATCAATTAATAACAAGTAATTAGCACCTTAAATAAACAATTAAAATAAATATTTTCTTTCTCCCTTAGTGTCTTACGTCCATGAATTCCATAGGGAAGGCATATAAAGGCAATAAAAGTTTATTATTAATATACATGGGTTAAAGGGGATTAGAAAGAGAACGAATCAAAGACATGAAGTGTTTTCGTTGTTCCTGCTCCAAGTCACTGCAGAATTTCACTTTCTGTCTTACTTATTAAGCAAAAGACAAATTACCCTGATGTCAAGGAAATATAGCAGGGAGGAAAATGAAACAAGTGGCCAGTGTACTTAAATATTTCATGTTGTTTCCTTGTATTTTCTTTTAAGTTTTGCTTTCACATTTCTTAAAAAAAAAAAAGCAGACTTCATGGAAGCACTTTAGCAATTAAAATTCCTCTTTTTCCTGTCAGCTTTGACAATCAAGGTTTACAGCAGCACTGACATCAGTTCAGACTTATCACCCCTTTGGCAACTTGTGCTTCCTGATATCAGAGAAATGTTGTAATAAAGTGGATTGTTATTATATTTCCCTCATTTTTTTCATAGACTCATAGAGATTAACACTGGTAGGAATCAAAAGATCATCTTGTCTGACCTGTTTATATCATAAGCTATTATTTTTCATACAGTTACCCTATTTTGAACACTGTTACTTCTCTTTAACTAAAGTTTAAGTGTATTTTCATAAAGCATCTTATCTAGAAACATATCCTGCCTTGATCTGAAGAAAATAAAGAAGTCCATTGCAGAATCCACTGGTTTCTTTTGACAATTTGTTTTTTCAAAAGTGCTAATAATTCCAAGCAATTTTTTCTGTATTTTTCTCAAAAAGCTTGGGTGCCAGTTTTATTTTCCAAGTTAAGACCCACGCATATGTTAGTGTAAAAGTCTAGGCTAGTTACTGTTCATTTTTCCTAATGCATTCTTCCAAGGCTTCTATTACCCCTTATTGTCACAAGCATCCGAAGACCGCCTAGCCTTCTGTGACCCCAAGTGTTTTCAGAATTAATACCCCCTACATCTGCAGGTAGGACTACATTCCTTATTCTTATCTAATTTTGTTTGTATAACCAAAGTTGTCCTTTTTCTTTATTATAGATTTATAGCTTTTCATTCATCTAGTAAACTCATCTTGAAAAATTCTTACTTCTTATTCACATTTTTCTATTTAGGCATTCCTCTGTATCAATTATATTCCTAATTTTTATCAGATGTGACAAACTGCCTCCTTTGAATCATGGCCTGTTTCTGTTTTTCTGCAGATTTTCCTCAATTTGCTTACATTGAATAGAAGTTACGATCACTAGCCAGCCGTCAATTTCTAGCCCAGTGATTATTACATTGTCTTTCTCTCTTGTGATGAAATTTAAAATACCTTTTGTGTTAGAAAATTATCCTGTATGATTCCTTAAATACTTTAATGTTGTTTTACTACTGCCTGCCTGAAACCTTCAACATTTAACTGAATGTGAGTCCTCCCTTGTACATTTTTTTTCTTTCTGCACAATACAGACAGACAACAAACTTATTGTGGTTTTGGTGTGAGTCTGTGATCTGTCACAAACTCCTACAGATCTCCCTTGCTTGACAATGCTCATGAGCATGCTTACCTGCAGCTATTCCAGGATCCAAACTATTAATAATTTTACAGTGGGCAATACCTGTCATAAAGAATGCCACCTGTTATGCCCTCTGTCTGCTCTGTTTTTTCTATAAATCTTACAGCCTGTGATTTTAGGATAACAATCTCATGAGTCACCCCAACTGGCTTTACTGATTCTATTCACATAACATTTCTCTCACCAACAAGAATTTCCAGTTTATCTCACTTGTTATCCAGATTCCAAGTATCTGGAGGCTAGAAAACACCTTTTTCTTTATGTTCTTCAATGTTCATGATGCTCCAAGTCTTAGTTTGTACGTTGTTTGCCTTCCTCATAATTTCGTAGTGTGTAGTTAGGTCTTTGTGGAGATTAAAGGGAGTTTACGGCATAATGCTGCTTGAATGCCACAGTAACCACAGCAAAAGCTGTGAGATTAATGAGGATGTCCTGAAAATAATCTTTGTCTGTGTTCTGGTAGCAATGCCCACCTTTAGGATATGAAGACTACCAGCTGGCCTCTGCTAGGCAAGAGAACGAGGCTGTTTTACTTAAGCCAAAAATCTTGCAGAGCATCTCAAACAAACAAAGCCATTTGACAACTCAAGACCAAAAAAGAACTTGCCCTAGACACAAAAAGAAAGAACTTTTAAAGTTTTCTTGATGTGGAGGGAGAAAACTAGTACTCTGAAGACCAATCTTAGATGTCAGGACTAACAGATACTATTTTCCACCACCAGTACTTTCATGAAGAACAAATGCTGCTGAGTGGGGTTCGGTGCCCGGGAGTCCCTTCCAGACTGCTGTATGGTCTAGCGTATTTCTATGAAAAGCATTACATTACTTGCATTCCGCATCAGAAGATTTCTTATCCTGCTAAACACCTTGTGTGCTTTTGCCTGTTGCTTACAGGGGGCCGGGGGCATGGGGAGGACAAGAAGGTGGAAGTGAAAAGGGAGACAGGATGTTTGCTCATGAACTGCTTACCAGAGAACTTGTCTTTCAGTAGCCACTGTCAGAACCTGGTAAAAACATGCCTTTGATTTTTCTTTTCTATCATGAAACATGAAATGCTGCCAACGTATATTTTTCTCTGCCAGATATCCAACATATTTTGCCTTTTGTGGAGTGACTGAAACTGAAATCATCTCCCTGTACGACTAGGGTGATGTTCTCTACATTTTCAAATCGTATTTGGACTTCTTCCATAAAGATGTTATCTGACTTACGGCAGTACCTACTGTGATGCCTGTTAGGCACTGACTTCCCACCTGACCATCGCCAACAGCTGCAGAGGAGTAACAAAACTGGCAACATAATTCCAGTGAGTGGGAGGTCAATGCAACATCTGTCTTTCTTATCTTCTGCTTATTTGCACATGACTGCACTTTTTTTTCTCTTTTGCTGGTCAAAGAGTCTTTCAAGCATTTCAGTAATGCTTGCTTCACTGCATGTTTTGTTAGGTTGTCAGATTTCTGTAACTCATTTAGAACTTGTTTTATTTCAAACAGAGTGGGCAAAGTGGATGCAGATTTTTCAGCTTATGCATTTCTAATATATCTCCTAGAGTTTAGCTTATGATAATCAAACCAGTAGGAAGCAGGTTTATGCAATTTATGTGTATGAAAAAGTAAGTAAATGTAGTTGCTACTTCTGCAGAGATACATAGTTGAAAACAAGTCTAATACAGCAACAGCAACCCTAAGAAAGAGAAGTAAGTTAAGCTTCATTGATACTTGTCTGGTATATCTTTTCCCCTAAAGCCTTATATTTTGTCAGTGCTACGTACGGATAAAGTAGCATTTTGGAAATAACATTAAATCAGAAGAATCTGGGTAAAATCTCTCACATCTCACCACTAAATACAACAGGTAGTCCGAGTACCCAGTGTTAGAGCACACAAATACCTTTAAAGATGATTTCTGGATTCTCTGTGTTCATTTAAAAAAAAGTTGAAATTACTGAAGTTTAAGTAGTAGCAAGTTTAATTACCATTGTTGGTGCTTTAAGCTGTGAAAAAATTCTACCATTCTCTGCCTCTATATTGCCTAGAAAGCACAGTTGCAAAGACGTGGTAAGTGCCAGACTTACCTCCCTATCTGTGAAGCATTCGATGTCACTACTCCTCGGCTGCCCCTCAGAGCAGGTTGAGATGTGGGTACTGGGGTGCATCGCCCACCACAGTCACAAGGCAGCAATGTGAGCAGAAGCAGGAGTTGAGGACATGCCAATGACTCGCTTCTTCCAGGGTAAACACTTCCATTGCAGTGCAAAAGTATGTGGTGATACTGATCATTCAAAGAATTATTGTTACACCTTGATCTTAAACTCATGTGTTTGTGAGGGACAGGGAGTTGTGGGATACAGTTGTAAAGAAAAAGTAGAATAAAAGGTCTTTTTTTTTTTTTATGTCAGCCTCATATGATAATTTGCATTATATTATCAAATCAGCACCAATCAAAATAGATAAACTGTATTATATTTTTTTAAAAAAGTTATTGTATTAAACTTAATTTTACATAACTAAAACATTTTACATATGCTGAAGTTTATTCAGTGAGCTTCAATTGACAGGCATTACCTAAAACAAAAGAGAGAGAAAATACTAAGGCAGACTATAGGTGAAAGTAAATGGGATTGGAAAGGAAAAAGATCATAGTAAATACAAAGTTCTTAGAAAAAAATAAGATAATCTGTGAGCAGAATAATGAAACAGTAAGGAATGGAATTTACCAAAACCAAAACAGAGTATTCGAAATTATTTTAACTGAAAAGTAAAAAGAGAGAGAGGCATTCTACTGAGGCTTCTTAAAGAAAGAAACCAAGGCAGCTTTGAATTAAAAGCCAGAGTAGATAGGAATTCCTCTACTAAACATTATCCAGCTATTTCTGCATCCAATTTTTGAAAACAGGTCAATACTGGCAGTCAAGGGAATCCACGAGCTGCACAGTACAAGACATGTTAGAAATGTCTTCCTGATGGTAGTGGATGGTGTCCAGAACGGATTTTTCCAATGAGAAAAAAAGAAGGTAAATGCAGAAACCAAAAATTTATTCTCAATGCCTGGGAAACATACAAGTATGACAGGTTTTATTAGTTGTGAAATACAGTCCACCTGAGCAAGGATTTCAAAATTCAATTGAAAATAAGAACAAACAGAGGAGTTTTGAGCAAGCATAAGTGAATATTAATAAATGGGAGTAGGGAAGAAAGAGAAGTAATAACATACCTATAGACCTGTGCAGAAAGTATAGGTCTATGTACCTAATAGACCTACACAGGAAGCTGTAGCCTAACAAAGTCAGGCAGAAACCAGGTGAAAAGCATGGAATGAAGTAGGGTACACGTATACTTAAAGATGTGAATGAATTTGTCTGTAACAGCACAGAAATTGTTAAAACTAACAAAATTATAGTGTTGGTGAAATATTTGCTAAAATATGTAGTTTAATAAGGCTGCCTAAAAGAGAGCAGAAAATTTTCGGAAAGCATATGGAATGAAACCAAAAGATAGTGCTACTCAAGATGAGAACTAAGTTTGGCTGGCTTGAGCTATTTATGACTGAAAAAATAAGATTGACCCACACCTGGCTGAAACAATCAGGAAGTTTGTGATTAATTTCAATGAGTTTTGGATATGTTTTAATAAGCAGGTAGAAATTTGCATGACACAAAACCAGAAAAGATGTCCAACACAAAATAAGAGAGAGACTAAATCCAAAGGAACTGAAGGACTATAGGAACAGAAAATTGTCTTGTGCAACTGCCTGCATGAGAGGGGCAAAGAAGGGAGAAACAATTCTTTCAATAGTCACCTAAGCTGTAGAGCACAGACCAAGCACACTTTAGTTCTTACACTTTTTTGTAAGTTTGCAGGTTTCCAAGGTAGTGTGTAAGACTGATAGAAGTGCATGATGTGAATTTCTCTTTAATCATGCTCCACAGAAACATCAATGTTAAATTTTGTTTAAACCACATCTAATAAAGACTTGTGGAAACTAATCGACTGTGAGGAGAAGGTTGTAAGATTTTACTGAGGTGCCAGGATATAGCTTTGATTAATAGGATATTAAATAACACTCAGTAATTTGACTGCTCATGAATTAATCTCTTTTCTTCCTGTTGATAGATCTCATACCTCACTTATCACTATGTCAGACGTTTGATATAAGGTATTAAATCATTTTGAACATTTTTTAGATTACTCAGTTATAAACCTTGTGACTGTTTTATCTCATATCACTTGTTTGATGACAGCCCTTTACATTAAAAAGCGTAGAGGAATCTAATGACTCAGTTATGAAAATTTTGCAGTGAGGAGTAATTAGCATGAACACCTGGTTGTAAATAAAAGACAGAAAAAGAGTTTCTTAGAGAGATGCCCTCATTACAGAATAGAAGAAACATCAGGTTTTGCTGTTGGTAAAGAAAAAAGTGCAAATCCAGAGAGACCACTGAAAAAGGTGGAAAGACACATTGGAGGACAGATCATATTTTATCCTGTAGTGCTTTGTTATGACAAACCACAAACAGAAATAATAAAATGACAAAAATATGAGTCCGTGGAAATGTCCAGAATGTGCCAGAGTGGATACAGTCCCATTCAGGGACAAGTCCAAAATAAAGGTATTCAATGGAGGAGTAAAAAATGCAGTGAGCACGTTATTTTTGAAATAAAGCATGCATTCATATCAGACAGGTGATGTAAGTGAGTGGATACACTAATTTTTTAAGTGAGTAGGAAATTTTCAGCTGTATTAAGATCCACAGTATTTTGCTTCAGTTTGGGGATAGTTTTCTTAAGAACAGATTAAAAATGTAACCTCTAATCTTGCATTTTGATTGACTTAAACTAACTAGGTTTATCGTGATAGGTCACCGTTGAAATCAGCTAGGCCTCCAAATATTTATGTTGAATGAATTGAAGGACCATGGCTTTTCTGCCCCAAGACAAAAGGCAGGAGAGGGGAAAGACAGGAGAAGCATGGTATCTCCTCATTACTTATATCGTACTGCATTGTTTCTGCAAGAGGGTCCACAAGGGATCTAGCACTGCTCCTAGAAAGAGAAATGAGAGACCAGGAGACCCACACTCATCTGTTTTCCCTGTAGACCCAGGATCAAGATATCGTGGCAATAATTGCCAGTAAAGAGAACAAAAACATTTAAGAACATAATTAAATAGCAAAAGTAAAATAGTATTAGAAAATCCATAATAATAATAATGACTAATGCAATTGACATCTGGCATCACTTTACATTTGTATAGAGTAATAGAGCTGACTAATTGAACTTGTGTTTCTTAATTTTCATGACAAGGCTTAGTATTTAAAATTTAAGCAAAGGAGATTTTCTGAAAATACAAAAATACCCAGAATTTATATTATAATTTCCAGGAAGTGCTGGAATGACTCATGACCTTGTGATCATGGTAGTCCCAAAACATATAATTCGACTATACAGACAGTAAAATTACACGCCAATATTGTCCTTGATTTTATCTCATTTCACCGTGCAAACTCACAAATTTTATTTCCTTTTTTTTTTCTCCTTTTCACTGTCATGTGGCTCATTTTACTTTGTGCAAGTAAAAGCAAAGAGGGGATCTAGGCCTGAGAAAATATTATCTTAGAGCATAGTGCCCAAATTTAATTTCCTCAGGTAGTATCACCGTAGAACTATCTTGTGCTATTTTAGAGGCAGACTCTGATCTTGAGCTTTCGATGTCCAGCTGTTCTCCATTTCCTCTAGAGAAAAGGTGGTAATCCACCTTGGTGTGTGTCATTTTGAAATAATTTGAGTCACACACCCCTATTATGATAATCAGAATCTGGGATTAAATGTTTAAGATGTTAGCCAAGAAAAGAAGAGAGTAATTTCATAGTGTATTACATACATGATATTAAGCCAAGCTAAAGAGGAAATCCACTGCAAACACCACTGACAAATTTCAGCAAATAGTGACTGACTCCATTCTGAGAAACCCATAACTACTAAATACACAGATAACTTCTTGGAATATCTTTCATATATACAGCTTCCTCTCTGTTAAGATAACTAGGCCAACTTAGTAACTTTTACAATAAAAACTTTATTTCCATATAAATAATGCTGAAAATACATCTACATAAGAGCTGAGGCTCTTTAGCATGTGTCCAGTGGTATAAAAAACATTCAGTAGCACTTAAACAATGATTCGAAGAGAAACTGTTCACCAACTACCTGTAAACAAATACAGTTCATTGCCCCCCTCAGACTTAGTTGAAAACTTACTCTCATCCCTTTCCAAACTCCCAGACAACAGACATGTTTTGCACTATCCCCAGGAGAGACCTTTAGTACTATGTGGGAAAAATAAGGGCCAAAATATGTTGAACTTAAGGGAGAGGTGGTACAGCTTGACGGTCTGGGTTCTATCCAGCTATAGTAGTAAGGCAACAGGAGAACGACTGCTCCTTAGTCAGGTCGTATGCTTTACGGGTCATAAAGAAAACAACTGTTGATAAAAGGATATCCAGCTTGGATACCAAAACATAGTGTTACATGCTGACATAGGAATGCTTAATTCAAGCTCAAGATGTTGCAATTGTGGACCAGCATAAATCTTTAAAACTGTATCTCCATGTTGATTTTTTCTAATCTTGCAATAAGGAAGTCATAGATAATACGGTAAAGTTATCTGATAGACAATAATTTCCAGTTAGAAGCTCCAAAAGCTAGTTAGGTGTATTGCGATATACCGTCATTGAACGTAGCAAAGACAAAGAGCTGTCCTGAGTTCAAATTCTTTAAACTGATGAAGACAACATATTCGGTAAATTGATTGATATTCTGCTTGTCATCCTCCACGTGCTTCCCCAAACCATCCTGATCACATCAGTCTTATGAAGGTCAAGCTGAACTCATTTTTCTCTCACCTCTTGAACCACCAATGAGACACTATATTGATCTTTGTCCCAGCAATCCCTGATACGAGGAGAAGGCAAGGTAAGCCAGTACAGCTTCACACAACTGTAAAGATTTCTACTCTCCCAAGTCTTTTATCTGGTGTGCACTTACAAGGTGTAAAATTACTTACAAGGTGCAAAATTACAGAGGGAGACAAATTTCTTAGGTATCATACCCATGGTAGCATTTAACACACAGAATGTGGCTGGAAATAACAGAAGATAACAGACTGGCAGGCCATATCTCAAAGAATATCAGGTCTTAACAAGGTTACGAGAAGGAAGAGCTTTTGATGTAAGGTTGTGACATATACACCTCATATCTATGCATAAATGAATGTAGTGTGGCTCTGTAACAACACAAGTTAGTAAAGAAGATAAGATCTTGCTTTTGAGGCTTGTGGCAAATCCTCAACTGAAGTTCATATAGTCTGTTTCAAATTAATTATTCTATGTATTTATATGTAACTCCAAGCTTAAAAGATGGTTTACATTAAAGTATCATTACATTAAGAAGAAAAGCAATTAATTTAAAAATAGTTGTACAGAGCATGTAATTACCACTCCAGCTGCTCAGGGATGAGATTCAACAGAATCAGCACCACCTTAGTGTAGTCCTCAAATCCCATTTAAACCCTCAGGGTCATAGTATCCACTGTGAAGGCACTTATGGGCTGACTGTCCCTACCCAGCCTCACCTGGGCCTCCCCCACCCTGCCCATAGCCCATGGCCCCATTTCAGCCCAGCTGGGGCCACCAGTCCCTGCCCCAGTGATGCTGGAAGAGTGCCAGTATCTGATTCTTGTCTTCTGCTCCTCCTGGACAGACCCTGGGCCTGCTTTCTCCCCTTGCTGTGTCTGCTGTGAGACCTTGTCATTGGCACCCTTCTCTACCCATCATGATCAGGTGCTTGTTGGAGATGGCACCACCTGTGCTGGGTCACCCTTGACTCCTGGTTCATCCTCCCTCATAGAGCAGAATGGCACTCGTTGCTCCCTGGCACGTTAGTCCAGGCCCTTTGAAGTTACTAGAAGCATAGATGTTCAGCCACTTGAATCTAAGTTGGCTTTGTGAGAACTTAAAAAAATCTGTTGAGTTAGGGACTGGGTATACACTCATCAAATTTCATACAGCTCTCAGGCTCCTGTAGGATTTTTAATTTAATATTTATGTTCTGGGGTCATTTTAACTCCCAATTCTTTTGTTAGAAAGGGAAGTAGGAAAATTTGAATACTTTTCTTATGATTCATCAATGAAGTTATGCTTTAGGAAACAGTTTTATTTACAATGTGCTCCCTCCTCTGCCCAAGATGCATGTTCTCTGCACAACAATTCACAATAAAAACATTATAAACTGCAAAAACACTGATCTGACAAGGTAGCTTATTGCCATTGGTATGTGACTGCTGAAGTAACAGGAAATATTTGTGTTCCTGCTATAGTTGTGAGAAGCCTTGTGGGATACTTTTCTTAAATGGGGTTAAACTACAACACGACTAAGATGAATTGTTATTTCATAAATAGTCTTAGATGTAAAAAGCGTTGCTTGATAAAAGGTCCAAATGTATGCCAGAGAAATGATGAGAGAAAAAGGAATGACATTACTTCAAACAGCTTCCAGCAGCTGCTGAACAAGTACCCTGAAGCCCCGTTCTTCAGCAAACTCTCAGACTGCATATCTTGTAGGGTTAGAAAGAGGAGAGGCTTGGAAAAGAAGATTGAATGAGACTTCCCTTCAGCCAAGAATAACACAGAGAACGTACAGCAGCATTATTGGATTCTGGATACTTAAACACCAAGAGATGTCTTTCCACTGCACTGAATGAATGGAAGAAAAAGGGAACTTCTGCTCACTTTGAAGAGCTAGGATGAGAGCTCATAAAAAAAAGCCAAATGATCTCCTCACCTGCCCTCTATACCATTACGCTCACTGAGATGAACAGAAGACATTCCTACTTCAAGGAGGGAATATTTCTCCACTGTTGTATCACCTTTGGGTCAGCAGTAGGGGTCATTGAGAAAGGTAGAGGCAAGTGTCCAAGCACTGCCAGTGAGGATTCTGTGTTTCAAGGGTTGGTACATCTTCCTACAAGGGCCATAGAGCTTTCCACTCTTTCTCCCTATACCTTGTCTTCTTAATGGCTAGAATATAGAACATGCAGATAATAACCCACGTATTTTAACAAAAACACTTTACTTCAGCAGTACTGTTTTTATTTTGTGTTTGTCTAGATGACTCCTTTTACTCCAAACTCTCTCCGCTAGTTTTTGAAAAAATTCAGTTTAGCTGCAAATTTAACATCAAATGGTTAAAATAAGGACTAATAGAATGATGTGTTTGGCAGGATGATAATGGTGGAGGGGGAATCATCTAAATATCCTCTCTTAGCGCTAAGATTCAGGAACCAAAACCTTGGCTTTATTATACAGGAATGAGAACAAGTAGACAAGATAAAAGGGGAAAAGGAAAGCGGAGAACTGTGAAAAAGCTTGTTGGCATTACAGTGAATGATATTACAGTTTTGTGACCCAGTCATGTTTATTATTAATAAAGTATAGTTTTAAAGAAGTATTTTAGATATAAACACATCTGTTGCATTAACAATGGATACCAGCTTTGACTTCTAGTTCACTCCACAAGATACTTTCTTAAACCTAAGGGAAAATATATTATGCCTCCTCTTTCCTATAGAAAGGTGAAGTTCACAATGAGCAAATTAATGCCATCTGTTTATAGTGTATTGTACTTTGTATTGCTAGCAGTTGGTTTATACTCGCAACAGAATATTAAATGTTGATAGAACTGTGGACTTAACAGCTGTGCCTATTAGTGGTTACACCTTTTAACATACTTAACTTTGCTATAGATTATTAGGAAATGTTCTGTCACCTGTAAAGCATGGGACATGAAATGGTTACCGTTTGAATCTTTGTGGACTATTATTGTAATACAATAGATTAAATACGGCTACTATGAGATTGCCTCCAGCTGTGAAGGAACCAGGTTTGATATTCCTAAGTTCCCTTCCATTCTTATGTTCCTCTGTTCACTATTTTGGTACACTAATACAGATGAGACAGGTTTACTGAAGTGCAATGTCAAGAGAACAAAATCATTCATTTGTTGATGCATCTCAGAAGGAAAACACTATGTTTCCTGTTCAAGCCAATGTAGATTAAAAATTAATTCCATTCATAAAGTAACTAAATATTTTGGGTGAGTATGATTGTGTAATTTGGTTGATATTAGTCTCTCTGCTTCTGTAGTGGGAACTGACAAAGAGATTTTAAAAGTTCCTCTGATAGAAAGAAACTATGAATTTATTGTTAAAACCAAAATCAATTGCATACTTTACCAGAGCCAAAATATCCACACAAGGGAAACAACTTCTTCCTTCTGCATAACAGCTACAACTACACCCCAAGGTCACTCCTACTACTAAATTCACTAGGAGACACATTGATAGTATTTTCTTAATTCAGAGAGGGATTTTCATCATTAGAAAATGCAATAGCATAAAGGACTACCTTGTCCTACTCCCACTGAACTCAATGGTTACAATAAGAGTGGGAGTGGATTTATATTTGAAAATCATTCCACTGATTATGGCTTTGACACTATTGTCTCTTGATGTCTGCCTGGTTGGGGTTTTTTTTGTTGAACTGCTGTATTTATTTAAAAAAAATATTAATATTGATACTGCCTCGTTTGGTAAAGTGGCTTCTTTCAGAACAGTACTGCTGAAGGTACTAAAACTTCACAAACCTTTGGTTATTAGTTGTTCAGTTTATGCAGGGACCCAAGATTCTTCCTATACCCTGGAATTCAACTTTGAGGTTCTTGGTCTTCTTGGTGTCATGATTTCACAACATCTCCTATTATGAAAGAGTTTTCTGACTTAAAAGAGAGTCAAGCTCTTTCTAAAGAGCAAAGAAAACATGCCTACTCAAAACAACAAAGAAATCATTAGGTTTATGTTTTTCTTTACTAATAACCCTGTATATATTTGAAGGGCTACATGTTGAATAAATAGGAATAGACATCATTCTAGACCTCCCAGAAACAGGCCCAACCTTGGTAAAAACTATTAGGTTATGTTCTGTGACAATTATTACTTATCATTAACATATTTATTACTTTATTAATATTTTTTAAGTCACACGGATGCAAAAAGTAACTCGAAATACATTTTTTAAATGTTACAGCATTTGTCCTTCTTGGGTAACAATTTCACGTGTTTGTTCTGGAAGTTATTGGTGTAACATATGCTTCTGTCAGTGATATATCAACAAACTGTATTTATACTGCATTGTACGTTCCCCTAGCCCACCACAGCTGAGGTCTGATTGAGACTATAGCCTCAAGTGACTATAAACCAAACAATTATTTTTGAGACTAATGTGTGTGCTTCCTAATGATTCAAAACATTAAACTCTCGCTTGGCAAAACAGCAAAACCCCTCTTTTTTTGCTCTAGGCATAAAAATTCTGCAGAACATTTTTTTAAATGGTCATGGGTGACCAAAATGCAATTTAAAACTTCAATGGTATTTGCTCAGGGTTGCTTGCTTACTTGTAATTGTTTCCAGAATGTTTGTTTGGAAATTTGTTAGATTATGTATCACACGCAATAACTCTATATGCCAAATTCACTGCTGTAATACTTGGCACTGCAATTGGTTATGCTTATTTCAGCACCACTTAAAATATCTAGCTCTTTATGTAAGCAAGAATAAAGGTGATTTCAGCCTATGTTTCTTTTTTCCACATGTAATAGCATTAAATGAGTTGCAGCAGGAGTTATTTCTGACTATATGATCTGCAATTTATTATGGTCACTTTTTCTCCTTGATAACAAAAGTAAACCTTTTTTTTTTTTTT
>VFFE01008944.1:739619-828043 GCA_008921705.1 Burhinus oedicnemus | reverse complement strand
TTTACACATAGAATATATCTCAAATCTAAAGTAAGTTTCCTAACACCTTAAAGTAATATACCTCAGACATGATGGAGTACTTGATTTTAGAGAACAGCAGGAATAACAGCAACATAAACACTAAATTTGAATATTAATTTATGAAAAAAGACATTTTTTTTGTTCTCTATTGACATTCTGAGCAACAACTACATGTCCATTGGAATTCCTGCTGTTATCTGAATCTATAGAATCAGAGACTCATTTAGATTAATAGGTACCTCTGGAGATACCTAGTCCAATCCCCCTGCTCAAACAGGGTTGCTAAAGCAGGCTGTCCAGATCTGTGTCCAGCTGTATTACGAGTATCTCCACGGATGGAGACTCCACAACATCTCTGGGCAACTTGTGCCAGTATTTGACAGCCGTCATAATAAAAAACATTTCCTTATGTTCAGATGGAATTTCAGGTATTTTAATTTGTGCGTCTTGCTTCTTGTCCCGTCGGTGGACACTACTGAGAAAAGTCCAGGCTGAACAGTCCCAGTCCTCTCAACCTCTCTTCATACAACAGATGCTCCAGTTCCTTAGCGATCTTTGTGGCCCTGCACTGGACTTCAGTAAGTTCAAATCTTTCTTGTACTGGGGGAGCCCAGAAATCGGCACAGCACTCCAGGTGTTTCTCCACAATGCTGAGCAGAGGGGTAAGACCACCTCCCTCAACTTGTTGACAACTTTCTTCCTCATGCAGCCCAGGATACTGTTGACCTTTTTTGCTATGAGGGTACATTGCTCGCTCAAGATCAGCTTGTTGTCCACCTGGTCTGTGAAAGGTCGATATCTATGGATGACCTAGTTTTCCTTGGGAGGTATTTTTCACCTGAGACAGAGACCTAAAGAGGCATCATGTTTACAGGGGTTTATTTCTCGTTCTGTAGAAAGTGACTAAACAGATGTCAGGCTGTAAGGATGTTGTACTGGATCTGGCTGGAATGGAGTTAATTTTTTTTCATAGGAGCCCATAGGATGCTGTGTTTTGGATAGGTGACTGAAACAGTGTTAATGAAACATCGGTGTTTTGGTTATTGTTGAGCAGTGCGTGTACAGCAGCAAGGCTTTTCCTTTTTCCCACTCTGTCCCCCCCGCCAGTAGGCCAAGGGTGGGCAAGAAGCTGGGAGGGTACACAACCTGGGGAGCTGACCTAAATTGGCCAAAATATTCCATGCCATATAATGGCATGCTCAGCAATAAAAACTAAGGGGAGGTAGCCATTTCTTGGAGACTGTCTGGGCATCAGTCTGCTTGTGGGAGGTGATGAGTGACTACCTTTGCATCACTTTTTTTTTTTCTCCCCTTTCTCTTTCCTTCACTTCTCAAACTATCTTTATCTTGACTCATGCTTTTGCTCTTCCTGTTTTCTCCCCTGTCCCACTGGAGCTGGAAGGAGTGAGCAAGACCATGTTTCCCATCCCCACTACCATTCTGATTTCCAGGTAGCAGAAGGTTTGTATAGTTTAGCTCACTAATTTTCTGATACCCTGTTAACGCACTGCTAAGAGCATGCAGTTTCCAACTGTATAAACATTTTATGTAAACAATAGCTTTTAGTAAGGAAAATCCAGTTCTTTTAATTAAAAATAAAGATAAAGATTTACTGTGGGTAACCTGCATATCACTTTTGTGTGGTATCAGCTAAGACAGTTTACCTTCTCTGTCAAAACAACTAAAATTGTAGACAAATGTGATTTGCATAACTTTTCAGACTATACTGAATAAGTTAAATATGTGTTATTCATGATAATCTACCACAGAAACATTATTGTCAAATAGACGCTTTGTTGATTTGCCAATGTCATATTCACTTCCAATCTAATATTTCTAATAAAACCTCAGAAATTCTTGGTTCAGAAAGAATAGTTATAAAAGGAGTCAGAATGGGGTACTTGCCTTAAGGAATCTAGGACTTCAATAACCTAGAGACAGAAATGTAATTAAATAGATAATGCATTAGGTGTTCACTGTTCCCAAAGCTGTATGATAAAAGTGATGAAGAAAACAAATAAAATTCATGTGTTTTAATGCAACACAAACCTACAATACATTTCATCACTTTATTGGTGCTATACTGTTGAAGAAGATTAAGTTTTTAGCTGAAGGAAAGTAAAGCCTATTAAATCCACAATTCTGTGTCTGTATCCTATCAGGTTAGGAAATTTTATGAGCAAAGATGGACAAAGCTCAAAAGGGTCTTCTTGCAAGTTGTAGTCAGGGCTGCTCACCTGAGAATGTCCGTTTCTGAAAAGTAGATAATCAACACATGAATGCTGTTATCTTTTTCCCTACTTTTAGATAATTTTAGACCTATCTATGCCTTAAACTAAGAGAATTGAAGGTAAGCATTAACACTTCTTCCCATGAACACAGATGAAATGTAAAAGAAGTAGAAGCCAAGCAAGAGTTAGTAATAAGTAGTGCAAAATCCTAATTGTGAAATATGGTTTGATTTAACAGGAGTTGCAGAGTAGAAAAGATATGGATAAGTATTCCTCTGAATGACAAAGGTGAAAGTAACAGGTCTTTTGATTATTTTATCTCATGAGGTATTCACTGTAAACAAATTCTCATCCTTTATTACAAGTTATATTTGTGCAAATGATTTGGTTTTTTGAAAATTGTCTACAAACGAGGCCGCGTGTATTCATATATGGTATTTATATACGAATCGGTACATTTCTGTGAGAGTATTCATAGTAGAATGTACTTACTTGTAGATCTTATATAAAAATGAAAACGCAAAATATACAAATTGAATATAAATGATAACTTTCTCTTTGCCTTAATCGAGAATGCATACAAATATGTTTAAATGTGATGCACGAATACAATTGTAATATATTTCTGCCTGAGCAAAGGAAGAGAGGAGCACATTTTAAATATTCTGATAGTTGCAGATGCTGCTTATCACTTGTTATGTTGTGTTTTCTAATGAACTTGGACTTGCATTTCTCCTTATAATGATTATGACCCTTTCTCAGTGAATATATGACCTAGCTTACAATTTTTGCTAGTGACCATAAGCTTTGAATTTGAATTCCAGCTACCAGAAGGTGAATTACCTATCAGGCAAAGAATATTTTTTTCTTAAGAATAATGAACAAATACATTTCTATAATCCACCACCATTCTATAGTTAACTGCAGAATACGCAATTAGTTCAAGCACTCAGTTTCTAAGATTGTTGACACAAATCCCCCCCTTCTTAGGTCTGTGCTTGCTGGAGAATTTACTCTGTGCAACTTGTGTGGCTGGGACTGAGCTAACTTCCTTCGTAGCAGCCTGTATGGTACTGTGCTTTCCATTTGTGGCTAAAACAGTGCTGTTAACACAAATGGTCTGATACTTGCTTTCCATATTAATCTGTCTTTATTTCAGTCCACAAATCTTCTCCCCTACCTTTTATTTTGTTCCAGTCCCACAGGAGAGGTGCGCGGTGAGGCTGGATGGGTGTTGGCCAGGATCAAACTGCCAGAGTTATATGATTTTTAACTAATCTGTAAATATCCTATGACTGGAGAAGAGCAATATCTCTATTCGTAAATAGAAAAAACCCACAACAACAGTGTTTCAAGCAACTATTAGTCTGTTAGCTTGACTTCAATACTATTTTAAGTCATACAATGAATTTTGAAGGAAAGAATAATTTAGAATACAATGGTAAATAGAGTATGACGCATTTCCAGCACGATTTTATGAACGTTATATTGTATTAAATAATACAATTTTCTCTGGTAAGATTTGTTAGATAGCTTAATGCTGTGGAATTAATCTATTTAAATTTAGATACAGAAATTAGATAGTGTCCCATAGGAGGTTCTTATTTCAAGTAGAAATATCAGGATTAATGAGTGCTACAAAACAGAGAAGATATCCAGAGAGAGAAATAGGTGAGAGTTTTATAATTTGTGGACTACACAAGTTGGGAGTTTCCACTAATACAAAAGATGACAGGATCATTGTGTAGGAGGAATTAAATAACAGTGTTGACTAGTGAAAAATAGAATGAAATTTAATAGTACAAAGTGAAAAGTCATACATTTTCTCTATTTTGTGGAGGGAGATTTACAGGCTTACTTGGCGTCACTTCTTAAAGCAAAGGCCCTAAGAAATGAGTAGGATGGCATTTCAAACACGTTTGGAGGATAAACATCAAAATACAAATGAACTACTTAGGTTACAAAATAACACCAGCACAAGATCAAAAAAGTCATAAATTAGTCATGAATGTATTTTGATGGCAAATTAGAAGACAGCCTCTAACCATGTGAAGAGTGTTATTCTGGAATTGTTCCAATTAAAGAAATCTGAATGATTTCAAGATGGAGTTTGATACGCTTATGAAAAGGGTAGAAAAAGATAAGAAAATAAGCATACAGTGTGAGTCTTCAGATAGCAAATCTAAGTCAAGAGGTTTGATTTAGCGACTGGGACACTGGTGTTGCAGTCAGGAAATATCGGAAGACAGTATTAATCTCATCTGAGTGTAGAGCATGGTCTACTTCCTCAGTCTGGGAGGCTTGTTAGCAAATTCTTCACCTTCATGGGGATCTAGGACACTAATGGTAACTGTCACCTATTATTTTTTTCTATGATATATTAGATTTGTGACTTTGGTCTTTTGCTGCAGGTTTAAATTTGTTATAGGATATTGGGATGTGCTTCATGATCACTCTTATGAGATGCTAAATATGGATGTTTTGTCATTCTTTCTAAACTAGACATATTGCATGGTTGCTGGCCTATACCTGATAAGCTCGCTGATGCACGTTCTCTCTTTCATTCTTGCATTCTTTGCACCAAAGTTCATCAACTCTATCAAACTCATCATCTATCAAAAAGAGGGACATGTGATGAATTGTTTCCCAGCTACAAGAATATTACACGTGAAAACAAAAATATCATCTCTTTATCCAAGACAAGATTTTATGAATGTTCATCAATGTAAAACTTTGCTGACATTATTTATTGTTTGTGTTATGATACAAAGGAGTTCTTTTTACTACATATGGTCTAAGACCCTAACCTAAAACCAATACCTTTTCAAAAGAATTTCTAACAAAAATACAAAATGTGAACACAAGCAGCTGAAGAAGTGCTATTGTGATATATTGTCTAGTTCAGTTTTGTTTTATTTTATGTTTTGCAGAATAGATACATCTTTGGAAATCCTTACCAGTGTTAGCCGAGGGACAAGTAGATTTTGGAGTCTAAGAATAACAGATGATTTTACTTGTAGTCTAAACAATTTTGAAAATGCTGTAATCACACAGAATTGTTACATATTTAAGTACATAAAAGGTAAATCATCTCTGAGATATATAAGCTATTAATTTCATTGAGCACTTCTTGCCAACATTTACATGCAGATAAGGAAATGTGTTTGTCTTACTTGAACTTAACATTTAAGTTAGAATCTCTGTTGAAGAAAGAGAACAATAGAAAAATGTGCATCATTATGGCTAGCGAAGCATTCACAGAAGTAAATATCTCCTCTAATGCTGTGCAGAAACGGAAGAAAGCTTTACTCACCCTTTCTGGATTTCTTTGCTATTCCTACAGTATTCCATTTTGTGCAAATACAAAGGGTAAATAAAATGTATACTCCTTTCAATGTTACCAACCTAAAAAAAAAGAAAAAAAGACCCAAAACAAACCAAAACAAAAACATACAAACCCCCCCCCCCCAAAAGTCTGTTATCAATTAAGAACATTTTAAAAACTTTTAACAAGGATTTAATGTTTATAAGCACAAAGGTATGATGGAAAATATTTGGGCTTAACAGAAAAGCTGTCTCAAGCATCTACTATCCAGCAGGAATACTTGAACAGCTATACAGTAATTAGTAAATTTGTAAGCATATGCATCACTGCTCTCAGGACTGCTCCAGTGTAAGTCTTAGGCTTGTCAATAGTTTGAAATTCTCTGAGACCAATGCGATAGATCTGTGCTTTAAAAGACAGATTATCTGCCTCCTAGTCTAGTTTATGACATGAAATTCCCACCTTGCCTGCTGTCTGGCGTAAGAGCCATTTCTGTAGTAAAAGCTAGCAGAGCACAAAGTCAATGCAGGACAGAATTAGTACCCTATTTAGAGCTGGACAGCACTGTGTAATAGCTAACATAACAATCTAACTGGAATATTCTTAACATAATACGGGCTCATCAGTGACAACAAATGTTGACGGTCTCTGATTTCACAGCTTGGCTAATGTGAAGACCTTCTGAGACATTGGACTTATGTTGGCTACATAAGATAAGTTAACACATTGAGTCAACAGCACCAATCTTTTCAGGTTTCTCATGTTTCTTGGAGAACTTTGCTCTGGATTTACAGGGCAAGGTGTTGGCAGCAGGGGGGTTGCTGGGGTGGCCTCTGTGAGGAGAGACCAGGGGCTGCCCTTTGCTGGACACAGCTGGTTCCAACTATTTCCAACGGACCCACCACAGGACACAGCTGAGCCCATCAACGAAGTGGTTGGTGCCTCTGGAAAAACCTATTTAAGAAAGGGCAAAACACTGCATAGCAATGTGAGGAGTGAGGAAAAAAGGTGTGAGAATTACAGAGGAAGCACAAAGGTCACTGGAGAAGGAAGGGGAGGAGGTGCTCCAGGTGTCAGAGCAGGTATTCCCCTGCAGCCTGTGGAGAGCACCCCACAGCAGATATCCAGTCTGCAGTCCACGGAGGACACCACACCAGAGCAGATGGATATTCCCAGCAGAAGGCTGCAGCCAGTGGTGAGCCCATGCAGGAGCAGGATCTCCTGACAGGAAACAGTGATGCATGGAGGACCCACGCTGGACCAGATTTTTTTCTGAAGGACTACAGACCATGGAGGACCCATGCCGGAACAGGGGAAAGGTTTGAGGAGGAAGCAACAGCAGAGAGGAACTGTTGTGCACTACAACCCCCATTTCCTGTCCCCCTGTACTGCTCAGGGCAAGGGGGAAATAGTGGAAATGGGAATGAAGGAGTGAAGTTGAGCCTGGGAAAAAGGTGAGGAATGGGGGAATCACAGAATCACAGGAATTGGAAGTGACCTCTGGAGATCATCTAGCCCAACCCCCCTGCCAGAGCAGGGACACAGAGCAGGTTGCACAGGATGGTGTCCAAGCGGGTTTAGAAAGTCTTCCCAGTCGGAGACTCCACCACCTCTCTGGGCAGCCTGTTCCAGTGCTCTGCCACCCTCAAAGGAAAGAAGTTCCTCCTCATGTTTAGGTGGAATTTGCTATGGTCAAGTTTGTGCCTGCTACCTCTTGTCCTACCGGGCACCACTGAAAAAAGACTGGTGCCATCCTCCTGGCACCCTCCCTTTAAGTATTTATAAGCATTGATGAGATCCCTCCTCAGTCTTCTCTTCTCCAGACTAAAAAGACCCAAATCCCTCAGCCTTTCCTCATAAGAAAGATGTTCCAGTCCCCTGGAAGGTGTTTTATGTTTTATCTTTGTTTCTCGACATCCATCTTTCTTTTAATTGACAGTAAATTAAATTGTTTTTCCTCAAGGCAAGTTTGTTTTGCCCATGACAATAATTGGTAAGTGATCTCTCTGTCTTTATCCTGACCCACAGGCTTTTCCATCTTATTTTCTCCCCCTGTCCTGTTGAGAAGGGGAAGTGAGAGAGCGGCTGGGTGGTATCTGACAGCCAGCCAAGGTCAACCCACCATAAACTTAAACTCAGATATTAATGATTTGTGAACCTCGTAAGTGTTGGTTTGGGGTTTTTTTTCCCCGAAAACTGGACAGATCAGAGGCTGTAAAACGGTTAAACACTATAGATCTAGCAAACCTTGCACAGGATTCACATGCCAGTGTTTATCAACAGTTCAATAACCTGTTGATTGTAATTTGGAACAGTAAACATGCTGATATGGATTGTCTTAATTATGCTTTTCCTAAAATAAGAAATTCACAGTCACAGCATAGTAAAAAGAACCTGCAAAAGCATACTTGTACTACAGAGGCCCCTGATTTAACCTAGATCAAAACAAATCTGTATTTAAATAGAAATATAGAAATTTTAAGTGCTCTTGGGAAAAAACCCATGGTAATCAAAGATAATTTTTAACAGCAGGCAGGTCCTTTTCTTATTGAAGTAAATGAGAGAACTGTTATGTACTTAGGTGAATCACCACATAGGCCCAAATCTGCAACAATATATGAGAGTAAATTCAATATTTTTTCTTTAGTACCCAGTAGACCCTGAAAACATTGTGCTTGTCCATGAGGCATAAAGTTGAAAATATACATATTTAATTAACACCTAGACAGCTTCATTAGGAAGATGACCCACAGCTTATTACCTAAAAAGCACGATAACAACCCTCCTTAGCCATGATGTTACAATAGGTGTGGCAAGAGGTTAAGTGACAAAGATGAAGGGAGTTAAAAAGCAAAAATGCTCGGTTAGCAAATGCTTTGACACTCTAACAAAAACCTGAGAACTTCGAGTGTTACTTCAATACTTCTATTTCTTTAGATAAATTGATTTTTGTTTTCCAAAGTTTTCAGTATAACAAAATATACTTTTCCAAAACATATAATTTCTTATTTGTGTCATCGGAGTAAGTCCAAAAGAGAAATGTATTAATTTTGAAAACGTAATGGTTTAGATATTCTTTACCTAAACACTCAGGAAACAGGTTTTGGTTGAATACAGTTTTCTCTGAAATAACACCCTCAATGACTCCCAAGTGGTGGCTTGCCTCTCTTCATTTGAGCTTTTGTTTCCATGACTCAATTTTGTTCCTTCCCAACACAATATTAATAACTTGGAAGGGAGCCAGGAGGTATGTCCTTGGTTTAACGAAGGAAAGTAATTAGATATTAAAAGCACAACACTAGAACAATAAGATGATCTGTGAGAATTTTTCTAGTTCAATTATGGCTTGATAACAAAAGTAAGATATTGCAGTACATCACACAAATTTTTCCTGATTAGAAGAAGAGTGAAAACCTGCAGAAAGTTTCTAATCTTTCCACATGATCACTTTCTTGTAGGCTTCTTGTCTTAGAAAAATATTAGCATGAATCCTGGGAACTCTCCATTACCCTGAGTTCAGGGAGATCTGCACTTCTGTTAATTTCTTTGCTGCCTTTCTCTTCTTAATCTTTTTAGCCACCAAAAAAATTCCATATCCTGGAGTAAATTCAAAACTTCTGGTAAAGTTTACAATTCACTGTATTCACCTGTATCTCATTGAAAAGTCTTACTTGTGTAATGCTCCCTAAAGCTACCCTACAGGACAGGAGGAGGATTAGGATGGAAAAGAAAACCATTAACAAAAAAAAGTAAGACAGGAAGAAAATGGGAAAACAGTAATTTGAACAACAGACAAAACACAGTTTTTCTTTTCCTTTTTATGGCATATTTTAATCCACAAGACAGTGATTGTCCTGAGCACTCAGCACTGGGGAAAATTCATATTCAAATTCAACCTTGAAGTTTGAACCTCAAGCCCGTCTCTATTCCAAATGGAGACCAGATCTTCCCACTATTCCTACATACGCACAGAATGCAAAAGCAAATTTTCATTTTCAGTCCTGAAAAGCCTGCCAGTGCAACGAATTACGGGGTAAACAGCTGTTGTGCTCCTAACCATGGCAAGCAGGAATGACATGCCTGCTGCCTTCCCCAAGGCATGCTGCCCCTCTCTGAATGATAACTAATGGGAGTGGAGGGAGGAGGGTTGCTCCGGCATGTCGGCAGATTTTGCCCAGCCAGTCCAAACCCAGTATAAGCCACATCAGTCGAGTGAGTTGTCACTGGTCTGTGAAACACATCTGTGTCTTTAATTACTATCTTGGAAAAAACAATAGTCACCATATTAGTATGCTGGCTGCGGAGACATAAATGCTCATTATAAAGTGTTCAAATGTAATAGAAAAAAGAAATGGCTTGTGATTAAAAGGCTTCCTCCAGGCTATTGAAAGCAAAACATAATAATTTACCTTGGTGGAATTAATTACTTTGTTCCCTCCTTTTGACTGAAATGTTACTTATTAATTTATTAAATATTAATTTATTAATTTTAACGTAACTGATGTTTAATGTCTTTCCAAACACTGAAAACAGACCTAAACAAGAGGATTATGGTTTGTATTTGTACATTTGTTTTTCTCTCCTCCAAGATCCTGAAACACACTTTTGTAATTTTATTGTTATTATCATCATCACATTGTTATTGTTTGTGTAGTGTCTAATGTCTCTGCCCCAACTGTTTGAGGTAATGAACGTCTACAGGAAAAAAATACAGACTTTACCTCCAGAAGTTGTGTTGAATGAAGACAAAAATGGACAAGTCGCAGTAGAGCACAGAAGTTAATTTTTGGGAGAACTGCTTGGAATGTTCCTCACACTGAATTTGTTGCTCAATTTAAATTTAAATAAAATTGATGAAGACAAGTGGAAGGCTTTCCTAAGGTACAACTTCTGTGATTTTCTGACTGAAAGTGTGGCTAAATATGGAACTTTTGGAATGAAAGATATGTGTCCCTGCTAATGCTGCCATTTCAAGGGAAAATATAACAGTACTGATCTTGAATAAATGTTTTTTAATTTTGTTTGTAAATCTTACAACCCTCATAATCTTCCTTGAGTCATATAGTTCTACTGATTTCTTTCATGTCTTCATTTTTCCCTGCTACACCCTCATCTGTTCATTTGAAATATCATCCTAAACTAGACTCAATAAAAAATGCAGCCAACATATACAGTTTTTACATCCAAAAGTCCTTGATAGAATTGGAATACCCTAACTGTCACAGCTATGCAATGCAGGATATGGTATATTCCACTCTCCAGCTCCAATATATTCATAGCTTAGGTTTGACAGTATTCATAAGGACATATTTAAAGCATTACTTATGTCACTCAGGCCCACAGAATTAAGGGATTTAATAGTAGATAGTTCTATCTATCTATCTATCTATCTATCTATCTATCTATCTATCTATCAGCCACATTATAGATCATAAAAATGCCATATCAATAATAACCTGCTATATTGAAAGATCAGATAGTTTACATTATTGTGTCCACATAATTGCTATACTATATGGCTAGCAAGACAATTTATGTGTTTGTATGTGTGTGCACACAAGCACATACATATATATGTACACATAAAAGCAGTTTTCACAGCTCCTCAGAAAATTCATGATCATCATCTCCATTCTCTAGATGCCAATTCTGGATCCTTCTTAACTGTCAAGTCTGAATAATCTTTTCCTAAAGTCATCACTGAACACCAGTATGAGGCAAAATCTCACTCAAACCACTTCATTATGCTACATAATTAGACAGCATTATCATTTTGGTTATGGATATTGATAGACCTTCAAAATAGGCATGTGAATGTTCTTACCACACCTAGCACCTTTTCCTTTGGTGAGTGTACAACTGTCTCCTAACTTTCTTTTCATAAGCACAATACACTTAGAGAATATCCAAGAAATGCCTGTCTTATTTTAATGTGTTACAAGGAAGAGATCATTAAAAAATGCTGATTTGTTGCCAATACTACCTGAAAGTTTCATTCAGTGCAAGGATTTAGAGAAAAAAATCAATCCAATTGCTTTACTTTTTAAAATTACTAAGGTACAGATAATTTAATTCAGTTTGGGCTTTATCTTGATCTGTAAATACATAATTGAGGAAAGAATCCAGTTCATCAGGTGATCTAAGAAAGTCATATTGGTTTGTGTTTTAGCTGTACAATTCACTGCTTGACCACGAATCTGTGCTTCATTAAGATCAAATTGTAGAGCATGTGAGTTTTTCCAGTAACGGTGTATCATTTGCCAGCAGAAAAGGAGACATTGTGCACAAAGCAGAAGATAAAAAAGACCAAATCTGAATCCTTGAGGTACCTTTTTTTTCTTTTTTGTGTTCTGTACTAAACTAGAAGTAATCCAATGTAACAAGCCAATCTGCTTCCTCTTCATGCATACTTTAGCAATGAATCTTTGATATTCTTCTGCCCATCAGTTTAGGATTTTTAGGCAACTGAAGGGTATGATCTACCTTGTCATATGCCATAGTCAGGTAAAATAGCAATATTGTAGTATATCCCACTGGGGGTGCTACTAGAGAGAAAATGAGAAATTAATATGTGGCTGTAATACACGCCAAGGTAGCATTTGCAGCAGTTAATAGACAGAAGATTACAATATAGAGAACTGGAACAAAACCAGCTTTCACAAGTCCTGTTAATAATTCTTGCTTCATGTCACAACATTATCACTCTGCAAGAATTCCAGGATATGAATGCAGTAAGATCTTGTTCCTCTCCCTAAAGATATGGATTACATAAAGACTTTTTCCAGCTCAGCTTGATGGACAAATTTCCACTCTACTTCTTTTTCTTTAACTTGCCCTAACTTGTACCAGCCTTATAAATATTGAAGGAACACTGTTAAGACTTGTAAACCTAAAATTAAATCTACCAGCTTCATCTGGTTTGCAAGCATGACACGCTGCCCCTCTGCTCTGTCTTTCTATTTTGTTGTTGTGAGCAAAAAAAAAGCAATGGGAATTGCAAGCACCCCTCTTCTGAAACCCAGTGGTGTGTCAGTGTGAGTGCCAATGTGATCTGCATATCTGAGGAACTTCAAAGGAATAAAGAGTGAGTAGAGTGTCTTTTAGTCTTAAATCTGTCACGTTTTCATCAGTCTGCTTTAGCTTCCTATCTTTGTCTGTTCTTTTGTTGTATTCCAGGTAGGACACATCCTATTCTTTCCCCTTTTCCCTAAAAGCAACAACATAAACATTGGAACATGCAAGGAAAACATCACCTTTCTTGTACCCAGAACTAAAGCAGTCTCCAGAAAGCAAGAAAAATCATGACAATGAAAGTCCCAACCAAACCCTTCATTTCTGGTACAGAGCACACTAAATTTCCCAGAAGAAAGAAAATGTTTACAGTCTTATTGACGTATAGGATCAGTCACAATAGAGAATATGAAGTGTAAATACTCCACTGAGGAAAATTCAATCATCAGGATTGAAGAAAACTCCACTTACTAAGTGTGACTCCAGATTCCTCAGGGGCTTGCATTTCAGCAAACTTCTATTGTATTTTCTTGAAGGTGGTAACAACACCAAAGGTATTCTCTGGCATCAGAGTAAAAATGGTATCAAATCCCTGCGCTATGGCACAAATTGATGCTGGAGCATCTCCAAAGAACTGTTGCAGTAACAGCAACATAATGTAATAAACATTTTATAAAGATGTTCTAAATAATGTTAACTTAGAAAAAAAACCACAAATCTTTTCACTAAACTTTAGTCTAGAGTATTAATTTTTCTCAGTTTCATTAAAAAACACATCTTACAGAACACTGAAAAAATTGAGCAAGTTCTATAATGCTTATTAAAAAGTCTTATATTGGAAAGTTTCACCTTAGCTGTTCTTAATTCAACTTAGAGACTTGTCCATAAAAAAGTTTTCACTATGGATGTTATGGAGAAAACTGGACTTCCTCTGGAATGAATCCGCGTTGTCAGTCTCCCCAGCAATCTTCACTTTATATATATGTATATGTCTGTGTGTGTATGAGATATATATCACACGTGTATATATATATATGCATATGTGAATGTCTGTATGTGTTTAGAACAATGCAAAAAAAACCCAGTTAAGTTTTATACATCCAGACAGTCCTTGCTGAGAACTGCACATAATGGAACCGGGAAAACTCGAGAAGTCCTTAAACAAGGCAGTCTCAACTCAGACAAAAATATAAAAGTGGCACACTGCCTGTAAATCACAAATTAAAACACAAACAAAAAGAGCTTGCATAAAAGAAATTTAGTTAGATACTGTTCTCAAGTAGTGAAACTGATAAGCAAAAAGTAGTTTTATGAACAGTTGTATGCAATAAATTGAAAATTAAAAAATTTAGATTTTTTTATGGGAAAGACCCGTTCCAGAAAACAACATATATTTGTGAACTTGGAAACTTCATTATATTTGACAATCTTCTTTTGTAAACCAGAGAATATCTTTAAATATATTAATCTCCTTGGCAAAGTTCTACATGAAGCATGAAGCAGGATTTCCTATAGACCTTTTTCCTAGGTAGCTGCAAATTCTAGCTAGTTTTTCTGAGTAGTTGGAGCACTTCTGAGGAGCCTGGTCTGTGTACATTCTCAAGTGTTTAATAATGACTGAGTTATGATGCTGGTTTTGCATCACTTTGTGAAGCTGCCTTGGAGATTTGGAGAGTATGCCTAAACACAGGCGTCTAATGTTTTCTGAGAAATATCCTTATATCTGATACAGTCAGAGAGGGCCCTTCTGTCATGGTAGCTGGAGGAAACTCTAGGATAGCACAAATATTAGTACAGCTCATGCTCAGGCAAGTAAATCATGCCCAAAGAGTTTCCCTCCTCCATCTAACGTAGTTTTTATGAAACTTGAAGAAATGTAATACATCCGAAACTTTTCTCTGTCAAATCCTGTTTAAATCTGTCAACAGTTTCAAACACACAGACATGATGGTGTCCCAAGACTCATTTTCTTATGAAATCATGCTCAAACGCCGTGTTGAAATAATGTGCAAACACTCCCACCCACAAATGCTGGGTTACAAACAAGCACGAGAAAATAAGCTCCATTCAGCTTCTAGAAGTTCTCCCTGAACTGCAAATACCCCTCTAACATCTGATTAGCTTTAGCAAACTGCAGATGCTCATAGAGAACTACAACAGCAGCCCAAGAACTGGATGGAGTTCCGTGGGTCTTTGCTTAGTTTTCTTTTTCCTTCTCTTTACACAGCAGTGAAGAGCCATGTTCACTATCTATCCTCACACCTCTCATTATTCAGACAGGACTGCCTGAGCTAATGGTGTAAAAAACCGAAATTTACACTTTAGAGGTACTTGCTCCAGAAAATCTTGTTCCACATACCTCTTGGTATGTTGCTTATGTATGGAAAATAGATCTTCACTTGTCTTAGGTGCCCAGGTCAACAGTACACCCTGCAAATAATGGTGTTTATATCACCAGCAATGACTCTATTCTCACAAGGCATCCATGCCTCCTGTTCACTAACACTTTGTAATGTAAATAACAACTGACATCGGTTGCCCACTCTCCACAGATCCCCAGCAAAACCCTGTAGTTTTGTTAATTCAGCTAAGGTATGTTATCTGTTATTTTATTTTGAAAATTTGACTATTTATTTTTTTTTGTGAAGCTACTATTAACCTACTTTGATGAGTGACTGTCTTGTCACCCTGACCTAAACAGTGTGACTGGGATTTGTATGTGTTGGCACTACCAGAGCATTAATACAGAAGGAGGCAATTCTGTCTGCACACTACTAATTAATTAAATAGCAAGATCTGCTGTGATAAAAAAAAAAAAACAACAAAACAACAAAACAGCTAAACAGTCATTTTGTCATGATTCCAGTTCTCTTCCTATGGTTTAGAAGGTGAAATTAAATAGCACACAAAAAACCTAACTGTTTCTGAAGGAAGAAGCTGCAGACTGTTTTATGGGAATCTTTAACTATAAACCACCTACTGAGCCCTGTAATTTACTTACACTGCTTACTGGGAGGATGGTGTCCCAGGGATTTTAATCTGGCATCCAAAGGGTTCCAAGGCCTCCTAATTATTTCCAGAATATTGTCGAAAATGTATGGGGCAGTGAATTGAACAGGAAGGACAGAATGCTCCAAAACCTAGTTACTTTATCAGAAGGAGAAAGTCTGATTTTTTTTTTTATCACTGGTTTACAAAATGTGAATACAACTCATTTTTGTCAGACTTTCTGAGTTTTTGATCTAGAGTTTAAATTTGGATGATGAAGAAGTGGGAAAGGGAAAGGAAAAAATTGCAACCTTATTGTCATATACAAGAGACTTAGATTTCTTAGTCTAGGGTTTTTCCCTGCTATAACAAGATAGAAAGTAAAAAGACAAGAAGGCCACAGATTTCTTCACTTGCTTGTGCCAGTGAGAGCAAATTCTGTTTTCTACACAGCAGATGATTGCTCATTTATTTCATTTTTCTTATGTTTTAGTGTTAACAAATCCCCTTTATATTCCTTCCAGTCTAAAAGTTGCTATATTTTATTTTAAAACTTTCAGTCTTAGTAATATTTGTTTAAAAAAAAAATAAATTATAGCTCATTTCCTCTGAAAACTCTGAAAAGTATCAATGCTCATTCTGTTTTTCCCAGGTTGTATCTTCAGACCAATTCACAAGGAGGAGAGCTTGGTACTGAACTCTACAGAGAACAATTTGAATAATTTATGTAAACAGACATAAATATCACGTAATGTTTAAAAACACTATAATAACATTGGAACTATAGAGAGAGATCCTGTCAATTGAGTTCCCCTCTGGAGATGCCTATCTCTTTCAAGTAGCCTTGAATAACTGGAAGCAACTCCAACTGCCTCAGTTAAGTGCTGAAGAGTTAAGTGGGATGAATCCTGTTCCTGTCTTAGATTTCCTACTGAAACATGGATGTTTTTCAAAGAGTCTTTAAATTTAGCTATATAATACAGCCTTTCTTTCTTGCTCTTTGTTGGGAAAAAATACCGTAACCAGGTTGGAAAACAGATTAAGGCATCTGATTAACGGGGCACAATGAGGTCCCAAGACTTCAATGAACAGCTTACATAGCTGAAGACTGTCTGTTTTGCCATTAGATGTTTCCTGGATTGATATTTCTCCAGAATAAATTATATTAGCAACTTTTTCCTATTATCTGTCTGATAATAATTTATCCCTTTTTTTGGATGTGCAAAAGAAAAACCATTTTTGAAAACAATAAGGTAATCGTCTCTGAAATTCTCTGCAAATTAAAGCCATATTGTGCTATGTCTCAGTTAATATTCTGAAGAATAATAGAATACTGATTTAAAATTTTCTGTCTTTAGCAAACCTATTTTTTTGCAACTGACTGGTACTTTGGTCAGTAATATGTAAGAAAATGTTTTCTAGAGAGATTTCCCATACACAGAAACTAAGCTGCAGGCTTATTTGGCATTGTAGACAAGGCCGCATGAATCACCTTTTTTTCCTACTTCTTCTCTTTCTGGTGCTTCAAAAAAAGTCTGTTTCTCTCACATATCCAGAAGCCGAGGATTCACATTCTTTCCAATAGTTTTTTTTTTTTTTTGTTATGTGTTAACACTCATTACTTCTATTGCTTTTGCGTGAAATCTTAGTGATGCATAATTGTTTTTAAGAACATACTGTGTAACAAGACATTAGTACTAATACTTTATTCACAGCATTTCTTTCCTTTTCACAAGGATGACTAGAAACCATGAGTTTACCACAGGATAATCTAAATACACGTGTTATATTTTGATAAACCCTTTGTGAGTTTCAAAAATGAGAGAAATCCCGCAGTTGTCCTAACGGTAATTCTAGAGTTAAAATTTCAGATGCAGATGACAAGATGGTGCAAGACCACTCTAGTTCCCCAAAGCTGTGGCATGGTGAAAAATAATTCACTGCATCTCAGGTAGCTGCATTCCAGACCAGGATTGGGTTTTTTGAGAGGAGGGGTTGTTTTAATTATTACCGGTGGCTTGAACGGTAGGCAAAGGCAAACTGAAAACTCAAAGCCGAATTTCAGGTGAAACATACATTTCCTCAGTAGTGTTCCCATTTAAATAGAGCTAAAGTGAGTCACACTGGACCTAAATGCTACCTGAAAACCTATTCAAAACACAGGGGTTTTTTCAAGCTGTTTTCCCAAGCCTGTATTTGACATTGTTGTTGAACCTTAATTAAAACTGAAAAAAAACAAACTAAAAAAACTGTTTTGTTTTTGTTTGAGAGCACCAGCTTAGTGAAATGTTAATATCCTCTACAAGGTCTTTGTTTACATCAGTGAGGATTTGCAGGGTGCCCGTTAGCAGAGGGACTTCGGTCGTACTGCCTCCCCTTCCCCTCCGCACGCTGTGCTGTATGAGCCTTTACTGTTGCACTGGGGGACTTTCTGTGCAGCTCTGCCCACCCCAGCAAGGACCTGTTCGGCACAAGGACTGAGGTCTGCCTAGAAGAAACTCTAGTTAAAATGATCCTAAGAAATATGCATTATTAACGTGCATAGTAAAATGCACCATAATGTCAGTCTTACAATGTTGTGATATTAGGCTGTATCGTCACTCCAATTTCAAAAGAAAAGATTGCTCCCTTGCTGTCTTCCTCTGCTCCTTCTTGGGCTGCTTTGGATATTCTGTCTGTGTATAAGGTCTCAAATCGCTCATTCGATATCATTTAAGGTTGGGTAAAGACTTTTAAAAATCTACTAAAGGCACAATAACTGTAAATATCCTATCAGCAAGAAAAGAGTTAAATACTGTGTTGGACTCAAAGTATAAATGATTGCCTCAACTGAAGTCTATGTCAAATATGATGTGATTTGCAGAGCTGCGCATGAGAATGTCAACCTTCTTTGTTCCCTAGCGTAGTTTAGTGACAGTGACTTTATACAGTCTAGCAGCAGTGTCATGAATATTCTGAAGAGTAGGTGGGTGGCACATTCATTGAGAGATGTACAGTGGATTGCATACAAAATCGACAATATTTTTTGAATAATGTTACTAAAACTGTAATAAATCTGCCACCACTTTACATTTTTTTAAGCTCATTTGTCTCTATTTGAATCTTAACTATGTTTATTACAAGCTATTGTTTTAGCCAAGGCAGCATTATTTTCTTAGCCAGAATCTCTGAATTTGTTGAAAGAAATATATTTTAGGCTAATTTTTAATCTGAAGTAACCCCCATACTATACAAACAAATGAAATAGCTGCAATAAAGCATGATTGATCTTACATATATTTTTGTTCAAAGTAAATGTCCTTTGGGTCAATTATCAACCTTAAATGTAGCATCCACAGGAACTCTGTAAAAAGCAGGTTCCTCCTAAAGAAGACATGAATTGTCTGGCCAATCTGACAATCTATATAAAAACCATTTAGCAAAACCGAAATGATCCCGTTCTGGCTTGCTCTGTAATTTAAGACATTATAACCAGAAATCACTACAGTATGGGTTTGGCAGATAAGCACAAGGAAGGGACTTGTGGTTGAAACATAGACCTAGAACACAGGAAAAGTGTTTTCTATTCTCGGTCTGGGGCACTGACTTCTTCAGCATCCACTCACAGCTCCTGAAAGGTGAGTGTCCAGGGATCCCAGTGACTTCATCTGGGATGTGGTCTCTCACCATTTCTGAAAAACAATCCCTTGCCTAGTATTTAATTTAATTTTCTTGTTTATGAAATGATGTTTAGAGATGTTTAGTTTGAGGGTGAGGGTAAGGGAAAGCAGTGCCCATTATTTTACCTCTTTGTAACAACTCACCCAGGGCACAGGAGTAGAACAAGAAAGATGGACATGCAACATTAGTAAATAAATTATTCACAGTTTATTTTCACTATTTATTAATGACACTACTAATACAAAATGTGTTGTTGATTTCCTCTTAAAAACTTTTGAGTTTTTTTCAATCCTTAAGCACAGCAGTGAGTTTATGCCCTTTCAGCAACCTTGAACCTCAGGAATCAAGCTCCTCTTCCAACTCCTCAGAACAGGAATGGGGAAATGGTGGTTTATAGTGCATTAGAGTTACAATCACCCTGTTGTGAATACCTGTCATGTCTGCATTCTCTAGAACAGCCCTTTCTTAGGCTAATACTTCTTATAGCAATTCTTTGATATTACAATTTTTTTTCAGTGTTCAGTTCATATATATGCTTTACAATTAGCATCCCACATTCACACATACATACTCACACTCTCTATCACACACACGCACACAGTGTAGATGCATTTCTAGCTATACACACATATAAAAAGGTTTAATTTCATCTAATAATGAAAAGTGAGAGATCTCTGGAGTACCTACTCTGGCTTTCTTACCAATTTTACTACAGATATAGGATTATTTAATCAGCTAGAAATCCATTTACTTTGCCCTACTAGCACATTTCTTACACAGTAACCTATGACAAAAGACAAGTATCTTGTCAGAACCTAGAAATCTTTCTATCTGATACTCCTTTTTCAAGAATCTTACCTGTATTTTCAAGTGCCAACAGTAAGATTATAACTATAGACTATATAGTATTTTGTCAGTTTTGAGATTTTAAAATTCCCTCATCACCCTCTTAAAAGACTGTCACAACTGTAGTTACCTTTATTAGCAAAGATCTTAAAATATGGAATGATATTTTAAAAATTGTGAAACATTTACACCTAAACATAGTCTAAATCACTTCAGTGGTTGATATAAGTCTCCCCAGAGAAAAACATTATTAATAAATGTAATTAATTTGGTGAGGCAATGTATACAAAGATATGCAACAGTGAACTCATTAATTTCGGTTGAAATAATTATTTACAAATATTCGTCTGGTTTCCCAAGACATGTTAATGAGTTGGAAAAAATGTTTACGTTGTATGATTGGCTGAAAAATGGCTACTGGCTTCTGCCTTCTAAAATAGTACTCCCTTTTTATGATTTCAAACAGAAATGCTAACTCAATTGCATCTGAGTTAATGCAATTTTTTTATCAGATAATTTATTTCCTGAAAACTTCAGCTTTGAGCCAGCTGAAATTAGTAATAAATTTACGTAAAAATTATCAAATAACTCAGGCTAAAAAAGAACATCTGTCAGAAAAATGTTATTTTGTCATTTCATTTTAAAGTAATATCTTCATTGTTAAGGTTGCCTACAGCTGATTTTCAAAAGGGTTAAAAATTGAATTAAATTTCAGTGTGTTATGCCTGAAATATGTTTGCATTTGTTTCATCAAGGAAACTTTTGTTGACTTGATATAATTTTTAAAATATATTCTTTTCTGTAAGGTACAACATACATCTTGTATTGTTTCCATGGTTTTGCAGCTCAGGCTATTTTCTGAGAATCTTTTATCTCTGTTTTCTAGACTTTTCTTAGAGTAAACTGCTCCATCAGTAACAGGCAATAGATGAGAAAGAGTTCCTTTGACTATTGCTTTCTTTCAGAAGGTATCAATTTACTAACTCCATAGAGAATTTCTGCATAGACTGAAAATCTCAACACTCTCAAATGTTGAGACCAACATTTGAAAAGCATATTTTAATTGTATCCTTTCACCATCATTCTGCAAAAGATTCTTTACACGTAATTCTGCCTTTCCATTCAATGACTACTGTGAGTTGACATTATGAGAGTTTCTTTCTTTTTTTTGCCTTTTTGGCTTCCTGCTTCATTTTGCCACTTCTCTGGCATTTACTCAGATAATTTTGTTTGGTGAATGTTGACCCAAGATTGAATCATGTTAATGGGCTTCATCAAGGGTCAGATTCAGTTGCCTAAACGCAGGCATCTCATGTCATTTTTACCCTCTAGGGCATCCAGAATATCTGCAAGGAGCTGGCAGGTAGGGCATGGGCCCCTCAGGATACCCATACCTTTCTGGAGTGCCTGATGGAGGTTTGAGACACATCCTTAGGAAGAAACAACACCCCCGATTGTTTTCTTGCATCATATATTTTTGTATTTTTGACTCTGCTGCTGAAAATGCACAATGCCATGATTTTGTCTGTTTTGCAACGTGTAATTGTATTAAAATACAATTTTAATTGTAAGGACCTTTGTTGATTCTTCAGATTTTATGCTTGTTTAAGGAAATGCAATCCCTATGGAAATATCCAGGTCACATTTAATGCTGATGTTAGTGATGACATAGATACTACTGTGAGTAATAAAATAGGGAATTCCACTAACATGGGGTTCACCATGTTCGTACAATAAAATGGAACCTTCACGGTCTCTTTACAGTCAATTGTCCTCCCAAAAATTTTTCAGCATTATGAGGTCATATGATTAGACAGATCTATAGGACTGTGTTCACAAAAAACAGAAAGCCACAGTTACAAAAAGGTTTATGTTAGTAAAAATAAAATAAGACAGAAGAGAACTGTTTGCAGATAAAGTATCATTAAGTCATTTATCCATAAAGGCACTAAGTAATGGCAATAGAAGGTAGAAAACAAGAGGTCAGGGTATAATAAAAGTAAGCCACACTATTTTTGTTGTGTTCCAACATATGTATGGTAAGTTTTATGAATTTTAAGCATGAATGGAATGCTGTGCTTGGCTAATTGGAGCTTCAGATTGGCTATGGTCCAGTCAGGACTATAGGGATTCAAAGGCTAATAACACCACAAACCCGTCTATGTTCTGCAGTGCTCACCATCCAGTTTTAGAAAATGATCAGAAAATTTGGGCCAGCTACAGTGTATTGAAGTTTCCTCTTGACATTTGAAGATAGATGCTATTTATTCTTGGGTTTGTGTCAATTAGTTATTTCGATTCCAAATTCTTTATTCTTCAAGCCAGAAATTGTGAAGGCCATCAAAATTACAAACACTCCTCTGAAAAATTCAGGGATTTTAAGTGTTAGGCTGACAAAAACGAGCCTAGATTAAAGATGTCAATAACTTGGAAAGTTGGTATAGACCTTGCCAGAAAATTTGGGTTTGGGATTTTAATGAAGATGTTATTTGAATCACAATAAAGTAGGTTCTCAGAGACACATTTTTTTTCATTCAAAGTAATAAGAACTGAAGTGGTACTAGAGGTGTTAAATACTAAAAGTGTTTTAATTGTGAGATTTTTTTAAGTGCGGCTATTTCCTAAACTCCATTTCAGAGCTTGGTTTTGTCTTAAATCTGGTTTTCAGTGTAATCAATGAAATCTAGCTTTCAGAAAACTGTAAATTCAGAGTTAGGTGTTAAAAATATGGCTAGAAACAGTAAGCAAGATTATGAACTTTAACAATTTATAACCATTACAAGTATTTCTGTGAGCAGCAAAACTAGCAAAGCCAAGTTTCCTGCAGCTTTACATCTTTGGATGGCTTATCCTTCATCTCACAAGGTTTGAATGTTCACAGCAGTTTTCTCCCACACAGATTCTCTTTTGTCTGATAAACTTTTTGAATTCATGTAACACAGGATACTTTCATGAACTTAATCCTACACACACACACACAAACATGCAAACAGCACAAATCTCATGACTGACAATTCCTTAGCAACATAGTTTTGTTACATATAATCAGAAACATTTCTTCTCCAAATGTCTGACCGTAATTTTAGTTCATTGTGTTGTTTTATAATTATGCCTAAGTCTCTTTTAGGTTCTCCAAATCAGCCATACAACTATACCTTGATTAGTGTTCTTTAAACAACTAAAATAATTCTGACTAATTGCAGTACTTTGTTTAGAGTTAAGATCATAGCAAAGGAACAAGGAGGAAAAGAAATACACAGGATTTCTATTTTTTTCACAAAGGTATATTCTAGTAAAAAATAAAATCTGAAAAGTTTAAAATGCTGGAAACAACCCCACTGAAAGCCCAGCCAAGGCAATCTCCCGTGGCTCTCAGATGTACAACATTTGTCCTGAGACTGGAGGACTTAATCCCACAGATCAACAAACAGCTCTTCCTTTTTCTTGCTGTGGCGTAGTTTGTCAAAAATGCTAATTAAGCTGTATTTTTGTAGCGGCTGTGCCTGTTTAAAACAATATAACATGGGCTCGGCAGTGTACGTTGCAGTGCAGTTCAACCAGTAAAGCTAGGAGCAAAGAAGACTCCTGAAGGCACAACAGACAAGGAAACATGAATATTACTTTAGATATTAATGTAATTATACTGTGGATAGTGTCTGTAAACCAATATCAAGGATATGGCTATGTACCAGTAGGGGCAATGGCGATGGGTAAATCAGCATTACCACAGACTCATTGCTGAGGCATTCATTTGGTACTCAGATACGGCAGGGACAGGCCAAACTATCATTTGGGAAACGATGCCTCAGCCAGCATACACTGACATTTTCAACCTTTCTGCCTGCTCCCTCCTGCCCTGAACTTCTCATTACACCTCCCATTTAGCTCATTCAGATTGTATTACTGGTAATGCTAATATCTCCATATTTCCTCCAAAGCACATTTTAAAGCAATTATTAGAAATTAGCTTCCTATTTCACTTCTCATATCAAAGTACAAAGTACATCATTTTAATATAATTAAAAAATCCATTGGCAGTCAAGGCGTGCCACAGATGGAACGTTAATCAGTTCATATTTTCCTGATGAGAGCTACATTTCTGCTCAATTTTGACCTGAAGAAAGTAAGAAAATGGACAAAATAATTAACCCTCCCCTGCTTTCCACGAGGCTGGAAAGAGACGGAATGGCATAGCATGAGCAGACGTTAAGACTTGGGAGGTGCAGACAGCACAATGACTACTCTGTGCATGGCAATGACACAGAACAAGATGACAGGATTAATTACGTCCTCTCCACATGAACTCATGAATCTTCTCATTCTGTAAACCTCAAGAATTGTTAATTTGATATCTAAATGTTCAGTGAATTTCGCTGGTTTTCCCAGTTTAGTTTAGAAAGAAAGATAAATCACAAATTCTTTAGCTATCACTGAAAGGTAACACACAATGTTGGTTTGTGGTTTTTTTTAAAAAAATTTCGCTATATCTGTCTTTCAAAATCACTGTTGTTTTCATGTGTGGGAAAATATGCAATCAGGGAATAGGCAGTTAAAGACTGAGTAAACTGATACCAGTAATAAATCTTGTGTATACAGAATGAATCTTAAGCCTAGGGTGAAATGGAAATACATTACCTGATCAGTTACAGAAACAATCAAGTAGGATGAAACACAGGAAAGCAAGTACCAGAAATACTAGATGGAAAAGGTTATAAACTGAGCTGTTTTCTTGAGTGTATTGGAACTCAGGACATCAAGAGTTAGAGGTGAAATGGCTAAAGCTAAAGCATCTACCAGAATTGACATTCCTGGAGTCTACGTGGGCAGATCAGAAACTCGAGAGAAGTGGGCCAAACATCAAAAAAGCAACTATCTAGTCAACATCATTAACAATCATGACTTTATCACTGGGTTCCCATTTTTAATCAGAAAGATACAAGAAAATAAGCAAACTTAAGGGAAAAAGAAATCCTTTATCCCACTGTTCACACAGCTGTAAACTTTCCAATTCATTCTTTTAAAGCAAGATCCAAACGAATTGCTTCCCAAGCTGTAATTCAAAAGTACATTTTCCAGGAGAGGGCTCCAAAGCAACACTAGTACTCCAGGGAAACTGCCCGAATGTCACTGTCCCACTCTGAGAAACAGTGAATTAGTGATTAATTGAAGGACTCATGCCCTTCTGAACCCTGTCTAAAAATTTGAATCCACCTAAGATGGAAAAATGAAAGCTGTGAGCTAACATGGAGAAAATTATAATAAAACCTCATGTGTTTTTTAGTAGTATAACATGCACATAAAAATAATATAAATATATCAACAATATAAATATATAAATAATATAAAAATTAATTACATACTATAGAATAAAAAAACAATTACCCCCCATATATTTTCCTAAGCCATACATTTCTGTGCAAACAGAAGCTGTCTCGCTCTTCTAGGGGAGTAGTTAGGCTGTAGTCTACACTTCTCAACAGCTGGATGGAGGGAACACAGAGAATTCAGATGCACATCTGAGATATTTGAATAGTTTTTAAGTAATGACCAAACCAAAATAACGGTTGAGACAAAACTTTACATGAAATATATCTTTAACTGTTTTAAACATTTAAATGAGATATAGCTTTAATAGAGATATACTTTTAAATCTTTTAAAGTATGCCATCTTTTCCCAGTAATCCTATGACTATTAGGTTTAAGACTTTTTTCAGGGGTAGGTAGTGAATGGCTTGAATTTACACTTAGGATATACAGTCTCAGACAAACAAATAAGATTTAAATTCAAATTTTCTTAAATGTTGACTGTTTTGATTCTGTGATTCATTTAGGCCCAGCATAGCATCAAATTCAAGCCAAACAAGGATTTAGGTTTGAAACCAGGATCTAGGTTTTGGCCCTGTCTCCAATTAATTGCGTAAAGCTGGCTCAGGGATTTTTAAAAGTCTCTGCTGAACATTGTGAAAGATGGATGAGGTGAAATTCCCAGGCACAAAAAATAGAGAGGTGTAATATGTTACTGTATAATGTACTAAACTCAAAGACACAGCTTATTCCACTCAGACACAGCCAAAAGACCCACTGATGCCAAAAATCTTAAGGAAATATAAGGTTAGTTTTGAAATTTTTGATTTACTTCCAAATATTTTCCATCTTCAGGCACACAGCTAGCCAGAGCCTATAAAAAGTGTGGAAACCTAAACATTAAGCCTGCCATGCTGACCTCCCATTTGTAACACCCTTCATGTGATGGGAAAGGTTTCCCCATGCAGTCCCTCCAGCCTCTGGAGCTGCAGGGTCTGTCTGCTGGACCTCACATTGACTTCGTTACAAGTTTGTACATAGCAGCTTGTAGAAGCAGACCATGGGACTTCCTAATAAAGCAAACTGGGACACAAAACGTGCATGCCTGTCATACACTCATCTGTGGGCAACTGCTCTGAGTTGCAAATTTAAGTCAGATGGTGGCTGAAGCAAGATTAGAGTCCCTGACCTGGACTTGTGTCCTTCAGGAACGTTATTTCTCTGCCTCTCTGAGGAGTGTTCTTGCCCATACACTGATTTTGAGGAAAGCGTTATTTATATATTTTGGAGGCTTCACGACAGTCTCACCTAGCTTTCAGGTGGTACATTTCAAGTGAGTTAATGAACTTTGGTGCTTTGAAAATCCCTTGTAATAACAAGCATAACAGATACCCTCCAAGACCTATTTGTGAAGCACGTGCATTTTATTAATGCTTACCTCATGATTTACAATGCAATACAAAATGTTGTGTTACCGGATGGGCGATCTACTAGTCAAAATGCTGAATTCCAAAGAAAAGATACAGATGTTAACATGACAAAATCTATGTCTTTTGAAACATATTTCCTCATTCTCATGAATCTCAAGCTTCACTAGTACAGTCTAAGAAACCTAAATCACATTTCTAGGCAAAGAGCTATTTCTCTTCAGATACCTCCAGACTTAAAACCTGATTCATTATAAAACGGCTTTGGATCATTTCAGTTCATCTGGTGAACCGTCTATGAGGGCTGACTTAATCCATCTGAACCCTTCTGCTCATTCCAACTGCTGTTTAACATTTTGATCTGACAGTTTAATGCTGTTCCATCACAAAATATATGTTCCCACTGAAAACAAACATTTTTCCTATTAACAATAGAGACAACTTCAAGGGATGAGGTTATCATGAGGCAATTACACCCCAGAGGGATTACAGGCACTTATATCATGATAACCTTATCTTCACTGTGCCTTATTAAATAATTACAAGACTGCCACAGCCAAGTATAAATACCCATAAGCTTCTCAGTTATGGGCTTATCACTAAATAAAGGTAAATATTTATGTGAGCCTGGCAACCTCTACTAAACCATCTAAACAAACCTCAGGTTTCCATTTAAATGATGACAAACCCTTAATGTTGAACTGTTTTTTCTCAAACAGGATGTTTGCCCTTAGAGTGGGACTTGCACTGAAGACTGAGCACTTTCTCAAGATTCACAGAACCTTTTAGAATGGAAGGGATCCCTACAGGCTCACTCACTGCATTATGAATCCCTGCCGAAGTCCTCTGAATTGCACAGGCTTACATTGATAAAGTGTATATTAAGAATGGCTCTGACTCAGAAAATCATTGCTCATAATTTTGTTTCCAGTGCTGTTTCCAATATCTGCACTGTCGCTTACTCTATAACAAACCATGCCTCCTCATTCCACCACATAGTCTGGCAGAATTGTGCAATAGGTACTCCTGGAAAAGTAGAAATAAACATTTTCTCTGCATACATATTCAAATTTCAAAACCATTGAATTTGTTCATGTTGACAGACCTTTCCTCTTTACTTTCCAATAAAATTTTAGTGACTGAATTTACTGGCAAAAATAAATTTTAAGCTTCAGTGATCCAATACTCACCAAAAATAAATTAGCAATGATATGTGATAAATCCAGCCTGCACTGGCTGATTTTATGACTGTAATTAAACAGGAAAATAAAATTCTAAATCATCCCCAGCACTGATTTTTTTAATGTATCCAGCTATGTAGTTATATTTCTACTGATTAAGAATGCTTCTTTCCTTATATTATGCTAACAATACCAATAATAGGTAATAATGATAAACCATAGTAAGAACAATGCCACTAGGCTATTCCAGTTGAACCGGGAAATTCAGATGCAACATATTTCCAAACTACTTGCAGAAAGAGATAAATGTCATAAGCAAGTCACAAGAACTGGGAATAGTAAGTCAGTCTGAGAATGGCTGGCACTGAGAGCAGACTGAGTAAAGAGCTGTTTGCGGCAAGTTTCCCATGTTCCATGATATACATAAACCAGCAGATTTTACAGAATGTACAATGAAAAGCAGATTAGGAGCAGAATTCCTTTAGCTATCCCACAGACAGGAGTGGAGAGAAGAGAAAACTATTCTCATAAATGAGGAACATGGAAAGAGAAAAACAGTTCATGTTCTCTTGCAGAGCATAAGAACGGCAAAAGAGAGAGTAGGTATTTTGTTACGTGGTGAAGGGCCTCAAAACAGTGTGGTTTTATGTCTTCAGTGTTTTCTAATATATCAGTAGATGTTAACATAATTAACAATGTGACCCTAGGAAAAAAAACCATAGTAAATGGTGGGAATTTGCCCCAATAAGAAGTGAAAATTTAACCTGATAAAAATTTAAATCAAGGTAAAATGATTTGACCCCTTTTGGTTTCCTGTCAACAAATAGCTGCCTTCTGGGCATGTGACACACACGAACTTTTCCAGTAATTCAACATAGTGATAGATTTCCCACATCCAGTAGTCGTTTGAGATAAAATATAACCATTTTATCACTTTGAAGCATAGATCCTACTTGTTAAAATGGACACAAGTATGAAGGTACAAACTATTCTGTTCCCAAACGTTCACTTTTTAAAGAAGATATGCTTATTCCATTCTTAAAGCCAGACCTACTTAGAAGAGGGATATTTATGTATTGTATTTATTTTTCATAAATCCACAGTGCCTAGAACTGATCAACATATCCTCTTCTAATTGCTTACAGACTGACAGCTACCAGTCTTATTAATCACTCAGCTTGCTCAGTACTACAATGCAATTTACAGGTCTGTGGTCCCCTGTGTCCTCTTGTTTTCCTTTCTGAAAATAACTCAGAGTGTAACAGCAATAATTTTGTCCGGGTTTTTTTTTTTTCCAATTTCTTGACTAGACTTCATTATAATGAAATCTTGGAAATAATTGACTCCTTTGCCTATGTGTTCAACATTACATAAGGAGTGTAATAAAGCTTGCCTTGCCTGAAAATCAAAATGTTTTCCTGTTCTTTTAAGGGATAATTCTGTTAGATTTAGACCAAGATTCCTAAACCTAGGTCATAACCTGATGGTCTTCATATCCTCTCCATGCATACAGTAACTCTGTTTGCCTATTTATACCATTCTGGAAAGCTAAATTAGACAGCTTAACTCCCTTGAGAGAGCAGGCAGTAACTTTATGTCAAAATTCAATTTACATGCAATGGGGGTAAAAACAAAAATAAAAAGATTGGCAGGAAAAAAGCAAATCTATCACAGACAGAGTGAAAAATGTGATTTGACTAGCCCTGACCTGTAAGTTACCAAAAGGGAGCATTTATTTTGTCCTATGCTGCAGAGAATGTCTCCTGTCTTTTCAGCAGATGGTTTTGTCCAGTCATTTCTTCTCAAAGACTGCTTTTAGGAGTACTGCCCCTGATAACCACAGAGCATGAAATGGATCTCAGCAGCATCACCATCCTGAGCAAGCCTTCCCCCCTCCCAGTCTGCATCATGATGCCTGTTCCCTCACTGTTGCTACTCCCCCAGTGTCCTCTTGCTGGAGCATCTTTCTTCATAGTCAGCGGTCTGGGCTGGCTCCCTGCGCAGCTGCACAGGCAGCAGCGCTGATGCAAGGGAATGGTGATGCACAGGTAAAAATAAGCAGCCAGGCCACGGGCTAAGGAAGAGGGAACAGAAGAAGAACAAGTGGTCTTGCTGCAATGCATCAAACCACAGCACACAGACCCCCAGCCAAAGCTAGTCTGCAGAGACACCATCAGTGTTTCCTGGGAAGGCAAAGACACAGCACATGAGATGGAGCGTTTGTAAGAGGTGATATGCCATCCCATTACAGTCTCTAATGTGAACAGTGCAGCTTTTCCTATCAAGCTGCTTTCCTTTGTATTATACTGTATAGTGGAGATAAAGTTGCCTGGGCCACCGACTCGTTTTTGAATGAGAGGTCTATCTATGGACTAGAGTATGTCCCTGATGGCTTTTATACATTTCTTGGTGGACCATGCTTAATAAATTAGCATGGTGCTACCAATCTTATAACGTCTGCATTTGCATTGAAATAATACTGAAATTGTGCTTCATAACTGAGGTAGAGTTTCAAATAGCAAGATGGAGTTGGTGGGAGCGAGGTGTGCAATCACTTAGGCACTATTGAATAATATATTATACATTGTGGTGAGAAAATGATGAAGCGGAATGATCAGGTTTTCAAGCCTCAAGATAAATTGTAACACAAGCAGCTTTTGCTGCTTTGCTACGTCATAGACTGTGATTGTGCCACAAGAGGATCAGTGTTTTAATTTACATTCTGAGGATTTTTTGTTCTCTGAACAAATAGATGCAAATAGATGCAAAAAAATGGAGAGACAATGATTTTTCAATATGGATCCTATCCTATTTTGATCAATAGGGTGATTACACAGGAAATTTGGGTTATAAAGCTGTTCCGTGTAATCTTACCAGTATTTCTTCACATGAACTGCTCCACAGTTCAAACTGATGTGAACTCTCATTTTCCCCCTGTCCCATCAGATTTCAGCTCTCTCCTCCTTACCCTCAAGTACTGTACATATTCAGTACAGTCTGTATGCCCAGCTCACAGAGGAGCCCATTCATTATCTGCATCTTTTTCCCTGAGTGTACATTCAATAACATCAGTCATTCTACAAATAGCGTGCCCAACTACTCTGTAACTCACCTCTTTCATAGCAGGCCTTGTCTTATTCTACTTTCCATGTGGCAGAAGGGAGGGAGACAGCACCTCTTTTTTTGCTCTTTGGATTTTTCACAGCTTGCACAAATAGTTGGTGTTCTTGAACACTTAGAAGGCACTGGTGGCAAAATGAGCAATAAGAACTTCTTATTCCTCTTTGCAGTAAGTTCTGGCTAATGAGGAAGAACCGGTGACACCAAACCCACTTCTTTTGTTGACCTCAGCTCATGTATTTTGTATTTCAAGTAATTTTCTCTTTGAGGGAGGCTGGCAAAGAATAATCACTGGTAAGGCAGTTTTATGTTAACTAAACTGTCTAAGGGGAAAACAATGTAAGGATGAGAAAGCTAACAAAGCAATATTTTAAAATATTAAGGATTTTTGTATGACTAATCCTACCTCTATAATAATAGTAAACTATTAATTTACTCAAATTCTTTCCTATTGTCTAGAAAATTTACCCAGTTTCATCCCTTAAAGAATATATAATCAATAGAAATCACATCAGAGATTTGTACCATTGCTCCCAGGTACGACAAGGTAAAAGCTTACCTATCTGAATCTTTAGTTTTGTGGAGAACTGTACCATATGGCTTGGGAGTCACAATTAAAGGCCTGAAATGGAACAATGTGGAGTTACTACCTCAAACACCATGTCTGAAAGAGCTGGTGGCAAAATTATTGCTTTGTTTCATTATTTGGTTATCACAGAGCGGTTTCTGCTGTCCAGTTGTCACTGATGTCAAGAAACTACTCAGGAACAAGGTTCAATCTATTGGGCCATAACCTTTGTTGGCCCAACCTTTCTGTGTCTGCAGTAGACCCGTGGCAAAGAACAATAGCTGCAAGTCTGTGTGTTTTGAGTAAAACCTGCAGAATTTGACATGTACATTTGGCATCCCTGTGGGTCTAATTTGGCTGTTAGTTCATAGTCTGAATAAGCAGCAGCAGAAGCACAGGTGTGGCCCCATGAAGTTTTCTAAGTCAGTGAAGAAACGCTCTTCCTGTTGTCTACAGAAGGGAACAGTCATCTTCTGATGGATTTTAGCAGTAATGAGTGATTGCTCTTTATGTAGGCTCAGTTAACTCTGAAAGTTTTGCCCAGCTATTTCACCGACCAGTCACCAGCTGCCTACCTGAGGTAAGAGCAGTGCGATTCATTACTTTGGATGGACTCTATGATTAGTACTTGCAAACTCTTGAGGGTGGTCATGCAACTCATTATATTCTTGCCCTATGCAACCATTTTCCTCACAGCAGCCTGCAGTAAGGGCAATTAACCTGGTTAGGGCTTACATGTAGTAAATGTAGTGAACAAACTCTCCAATAAATAGCAAAATGCAGTAGTACACCAAAAAATCAGTAGCAAACTGCATAGCTACCTAGCTGACAATGTCCATTTAATCACTAAAACTCCTAATGTATATTTTAAGAAACCAGCGTTAAAGTAGGACAATTTATTTTGGAAGATGCATGATAAACACATTAAAGTTTCAGCACAGTGCCTTTCACAATTCAGTCAAATATGGATTTTTTTCTGTGTTAGCTGCATATTTAGTTCTTTAAAGAACATCCATTTGCAATGTGTTTCTGTTTTTACATTCACTAGGGACCTGTGTGAGGATCTGGAGTACATACATGAAACATTCAGGACCAAATGGACCAAAAAAAGATTACAACACTAAGGAGGACACCTAAATTAAACATTTATTCAGCAATGATGTAATCTAGTACTTGTCAAAAAAAACCACACACAAAAAGTTGATTTAAAAATGGAAAAGATGACATCCATTCTCACAGACTGTCTTTGAAAATGAAGGTTGTAGAAAAATTTCAGGATAATTATTAGCTAATAATGTGTTCAGAAGCATCACAAGATATTTTATGCATTTAGACATCTATTTTGATTTCTAATGCAGCTGCTTATGTTGGTAACTATTCATCAGTGTGAATAAAATGTTTTCAACCTGTCTCTTCAAATTTTGCTCATTACAGTCCAAAAGCTAACACATTCATGCAAAGGGAGCATTTTGTATAAAATTTATAACAAATTAGTGATTTTGCAAACATTACCAGATGCTTGCCTCCAGAGCATATATATGCTGGTTACCTGCAAGATAAACAATCGCTCTCAATTTCAACAGCCTACAGTTTCAAGACAGTTCCTTGTTCAGTATCACTGAGGGACAGATTTAAACGTACAATACACATACATGAGGCCAGATTTTTAGGAAGATCAATACCTGAAGTCATGACCTCTTTTGACAGTCAGACTCCCTTGTTTGAGCTTGAAATGGGTACTGGATCATCTGAAGTTTGAGCTTTGAAAGGGCTGGCTAAGAAGTTTTGAAAATCAGGAGATGAACCCAAAAAGTGTGGCTAATTTTGTACTTCCACAAGAGGGTATATGGAATGGTGGTTGCTGTAGGGTCCTGTGCCTGAGTTTAATCTAGCTTTAATTTTTAATACATTATGGATGTGACTTTTAATTTATCAGGCTTCTTTCATTTAGGCCGGTAGAAGCTAGCTAAGCTGGAGATCTCCTTGGACTACAACCTGTTCTTATGGACCCAGGTTTGTTGCATACTTACATAAGTAAAACATACTTTGTTGTACTTACAGGCATCATTCACTTTGACAGAAAACCATGTTTAGTCAAGAGCAGCAGCTTTCAATGTTCAGTACTATGGGTCCAAATGATCTTAAACCACTTCACAGAGCTACAGTGATGTTTTTTGTCATTTGACAGGTGGATCATAATCTAAAGTAGGTGGAGGATGTAAACCTGACTACTTATTTTGATATCTACAAAGCGTAGTAGTCTGGAGGTAATCCCTTTATGTAAGGGGAAGACTCAGTTCCATTATTTTCAGAAGAGTGTCAGAATCACTACTGGATTCAGTATCACAGCTTTTATTGTGGGGTTTTTTGCTTTGAATTTGCCAGAAATTTTGTCGCTCTGCCAGGTAGTTGAGAAACAGTTTTACAAAGCAAGACTGCATTACTAAGTGATGATTTTCATTAGAGCAGTCATTGTTATCGATATCACTCTCTCTCTTCAGCAAGCAAGAAACCTTTTTAATCTCAGTAGATGACCAGATAAAAAAGGCATAGAAGGACACTAGTCACATGTATTCTTCACTAAAAAAAGAAAAGAAGAAAAGCATTCTGTACATTGTCCATGACAGTCAGAACAAATCATGCAGTTGTTTTGAGTACTGGATCTGTTAGTGCAAGCACAGGATGTGTTAGTACAAGCACTAACACAAAAGACATCTAATTAATTTTTCTGTGTAAGCTAAACCAGTATGTATTTCTACTCTCAAAAAGTAAACAGTAGATTAAAAATAGCCTTCATATTTTTCATATGTTTGTGGACCTTTTAATTGTACATGTGAAAGCAATACTTTGTAAACTCAGCTATAATGAGAGGAATATGCAATTAAGTCCCCTTTCTCTCATAAAAAAAAATGTTGAAACAATTCTTTCATGTTCTACTGTTGGGTTAGCAACTTCACACTCATGCAATGTTGTTCAAGCCTTTTCATGCCTCACCTAGCAGTAGTAATTCAACTCAATGACTCTGTTGTACTCCACATTGCAGAATGTCAGAACGTGTTTCATGCAATGTCAGTCATGCGCTAATTTGACAAATTATTTCAGATTCAAATAGTGAGAATTCCTTTGAGGATATTTAAACCCAAAGCACAAAATACACATTTGCTTCCCAAAACTCATGTTTTTTAACCCGAGAACTAGAATGAGCAATGCCTACTTCGCTACAGATGTCAGTCAAGTTATGCGGGGATTCTTGACCGCCCTTCCAGGAGGAAAATATACCCATAGCATATATACTATGTGCTAAAACATCAGAGGACATTATTGGTTTTAGGATACTGACAACTCTAAGCTTCGAAGAAATGTTCTTCCTTCATACTAAAACTTATGGTGTCTGAAAACACAGTCTCTACCTCCCTGTAAAAGTTGTGTGCACTTAAGTTTTTTAATTTTTTTTTGAAGGGGATCCAAAACTCACTGAAGTCAAATATAGCATTTCTATTTCTGAATGGAATATGAATAATTTGATAGTAGGAAAGCAGCTTTTTTCTGTTACTTATTGCTAACTTATTATTCTTGATTATAAAGGAAGCAACAACAGTTTTGCGCCCTGCATTGACCACTGACCTATTTTTCATCAGTTATTGCTAGCACAGACCAACATAAATGTTTAAGTAAATTCAGAAAAAAGCCTCAGACTTCCAACAAATGTTAAACATCTTAAGCCATAGACGTTTCACCAAGGCAATTAAAACTTCCTATAATAATTTCCTTTCCTGAAGAAATAGATGTGTCTGAAATAGAGACAAACTGGAGAAGAAATGGAACATACTTGCCAATGGACAAAACAAAGTTATGAAATTGATGGATTTGTATGGTATGGCGGTTAAAAAATTCCTTGAGTAAGCAAGAGCAGGAGGGTATATTCTGGTAACATAGTACATTTTATTTTTCCACAAGCCACATATTCCCTATGAAAGACCCTTGTTTGCCTTACATAGCTTCTGCAGAGCACCTCCCCTCTCCCCCCTCCCCCCCCCCAATTGTTTTTTTTTTCCGAGTTTCAGGTTGTCCATATCTTGGGATGAAACAGGAGACTCACATTGGATGCACCCCATCTACTACTAAAATGTTATAAACTTTACGGAGAAAAGTCTAGAGCTGGAAGTTTATGACTCTAACTCTTATTTCAAGAATGTAATCATTTATAGGAACTGCAGAAAGGTAATTTTCCTAATAATAAATACAAGTTAACATGCTTATAACACCATGAATCACCTTTCAGTGTTTGGCATTATGAGCAACAACTGTACAGCAAGTAGCATTACCTCTCTCAGAGCCATTGATTCCATATACAGCATTTATATCATCCAACAGCCTGACCCTGAAACACGTGTCATGGGATTTATATCAGATGTTAACATGTAGGAAGTTTCATTGCATAATCAAAAATTGAGACCTGTAAAACTAACCTTAAACACCATTGACAGATCTGTTGTCCATTCAGTTCACTCTCACCTCATGAAGCTAAATACAATCACACGTATTTAAAAGATCTTGTAAAGATGATAAACACCACATAAGTGTTAAAAAGCCCACTAGGGAGCCATCAATTTGAAGAGGGGAACTTAAGAAAAAACATACATGTATATGTATAAAGCAATCTCAGCTAGAGGGAGCATATGATATATATCTAGCATAATCTCCCCAGATTTGTAAAAAAACCCCACACGTCAGACTAAAGGGGAGTTGGTTTTCTCTAGAAGGCAGCGCAGCTGGACATGTATAATCATAGAAGTTCTGCTATTTGTGGATGGAATATATTCCACAATGGGAAATACTTGCTTTTCCACTAAGGATTTACATCTGATTAGACATTAAAAATTACTCTGTGGTGGAAATCCTTGTCCCCTTTTAAAATTTTATTTTCTAAATATGACTCTTTTCAAGGTTAGTTTTAAAAATAATAATACAAAAAACTTTACTTTGACAGAAGTTTTTGAAACGTCCTTTTCTGCTCATCACTATCCATCATATTTTCTAGGGTCATGTTGTGTCACATCTGACATAACTCAATGTGACATTATAGTTCATAACCCAATACACTCCACTGAGTGATACTGCCCAATGAGTTTGTGCCAGGCCTGTAGAGAGCAGTGCACCGAAAAGCAAATTGAGTAACGAACAAAACCTTCAGAAGTCCTCAGATGGTGGCTGCAAGGTTCCCTCTGAGAACTTGATCTTCGTTTCTTGCCTGAAGGACCAGGCAAGGAAAGTAGAAATTCAATATATTTAGAATCACAAAAAGGCCAGATTGCCAACGTTCATTCGGTCAGCAGTAGGGGTAAAACTTTCACAGCAAGACCCACAGCTTTTCTTACATTTCTTTGTTAACTGTTGAAAACATCAGTATGGTTTGTTCTTTTAAGAAAAAACTTTGTTACTCTAAAGCCATGGATCATCGAAGGCCTACCCCATGACTCTGTTGTCTTCTTCTATGTGGTCAATTAACTGTAAAGACCCTACAAGACCTTTCCCAAGCTTTTTCATCTACAGGACTTTCTGCAAAAGAGGCACAGATTTCCACACGCAGTTAACTTGCACTATGGCTTGTAGTTTATAATGGAGCAAAATGTCACTGAATCTACCCCACAGCTGCTTCACGTAGTCCCACTCTCTTACCTGGGATTCCAGATTTATACAGATTGCAGACAGGCAGCAGTGGGAAGCATGTCATGCTTTCTATGATTCACCAGCCTAGACACAGAGACACACATCCCTAAAATAAAAGTTAACATTTGGAACATCTCCAAAACGAGCAAAAGAACAACAAGATGATGGATGATTCCAGTTAAACCTCAGGGAACAAGGAAGGTTTAAGTAAACATTTCAGTAACAGGCTCTTCTTGGTTTCTCACCTTTATTCTGGAGAGCAATACCAAGCAAAAAGTCCAAGTCATTAAGGACCAGAGTTACAGCCATGTAGTGTTCATAGCTGGCTAAGATTTTTGAAGTAACACAGCTGCAGCATCCAGCAGCTCCTACTGCATCACCTAAAGCTAAGTTTCCCAGCAGTTATTTCAGCATCTGCTGAGGTAGACTTTTCTGACTAGGTAACCACTAATCTCCTTGTCTAACAGATAACAAGGTATTTCTTATGTTGCTTTAAGTCATACTGAGCCTGTCCTGTTATAGCAGTCTCAGTCATGTATCATTTGTTTTGACCAAAGGCACAGCAGAAAGCATAAAATTTGTCTGCGAGTTAACAGTTTTCAGTTCCTCAAAGTTTTTTATGTATGTTTTATTAAAAAAAACCCACCAAAACAAACAAACAAGAAAAGAACCAAGCAAAACCAAAAACATCGAAACACTGTTTTCATCACCTGGGTTTTTCTTCTATATTACATTCTTCATCTTACTGAGGCATGCACAGTTCTAAGGACTCCAACTCCAGAGTTTGATAAGGGAGGGAAAAAGGAAATTTTGGGTCTGAATGCTACTTTGATTCTGTAGATTCCCAGGAATCAAAAGATCCCAGTAAGAAAAGTTGCTAAACTTGAGTTAGTTTCCATCAATAAGGTATAATAAAAACAATGTTTCTAGATGTAGGTTCAGACAGTGACAATGTAAACCAAAATTTATTTACATCAACTTCTATTTTTCAGAATTAATGTTATGAGCAATTTGAAGACGATATGAAATCAGGTCTTTAGCAAATATAAACAGATGTGTATATCACTAGTTGTAAACAAATATATTAATTACAAATAATTTTAAACACTGTGCAAACAAATATCAATGCTGAAGAAATTTTTAGGTATGTGCTACAGTGTTAATTAAAATATAGTTCTAATAAATGCTCTTGGAGAAACATTAATTTATATATCTTTGGTTTTGGAGAGAGAACAAGATTCACATGGTCTCCTCAAGCACTGGAATTTATCTGTAAGAAGCTTGCCAGAATACTAGTACAAGGAGTTGCTGATTTTTTAATGTCGTTGTACAGCATGGTTAATGAATTATTCAGTGAATCAAACTGCCCATGGATAATTCAAAACTAACATCTTCTGGATACCAAATCCTTCATCCAAAACATCCTTTCTGTTTTAACGGGTTATTTTTTTATTAATTTGAAATATAGCCAGAGTGACTTTCTTAAAAGAAAATATATGTAGGTTCAGAGAAGAATATTATGGCGTAAACTTCATGGACTTTTATTTGGAATTCCTCTCCACTGTCAAAGCAGTCCAAAACTGCAATAACTGGAAAAACAGTGAGGCAGTAAACAAACGAAGAAAGAAACAGATCCGTTGCAAACAAAACTGCATAGACAGAAAAAGTAAATGTTTGCATAATGGGTATCATACAACAAGGCTGTGTCCTGGCCTGCGTTTAAGCCTGTTTCTTTCTAAGCCTGAAGATTACCAGTTTAAGAAAAGAATAATTCCCTGACAGTGACTGGAGGAAGACTAGTAGCCTAAAGGCAAGTCAAACCCTAGAGACAGACCTAAACTTAAAGTCCAAATCAAGGTCCACATCCCAAATGGTGTTTGCTTGGATGTGGTATTATGGCTGTGATCCATTTCTTCCTGCAACCTAGACAGTAAATTGCTTTATTTTAGGCAAAGTGAGTGGAAGTGAAGGGAAGACATCTCCTCCTTCAGAAGTACTGTGTTGCTGTATGGCTGAGCTCTTAAATTTTCATATGGAATACAAACAACATTCTGCTCCAGTCATAGCCTGTGTGGGAAAAAGCAAACCCATTGGATTCCTTTGCTAGTGTTTGTTCTTTGCACTATTGGATTAAAAAAAGAAAACAGATAGGTGTCAGATTTTCCCACAGGAAATTTGCCATACTGGAAGATTTGCAGCGTAAGAAGCTTCTCTTCCCGTCACTGGGTTAGGGATATGTTAGGATGCTCAAAAAAGAAATGGTTTTTGTCTGCATGGCCAGTTAAGCACACACACCACTCTTTGCCTGACCTCACTTAAAACAGCTGGTTAAGTCCCATGGGCCCAAGGGTCAGCATTGCCTGGTGAGATAATCAGAAGGTTCCTTATAGCTCTTCAGGAACAAATTATAACTTAGCTAAAATGACAGAGACAGAAACCCAGGAAATGAATGGCGAGTGATGGGTTTCTGGATCTATTGTATTGAAATAAATAGGAATTCTGCCCCTGGACTCCGTGGCCAAATTTTCACCCAAACCACCTATGAAAATGGCAAAATAAAGTGCAATATATCATACTGCCTGTGAGTGAAGAAAGTAAACTTCAATTGCTAGAAATTTTGCTCCTCATTCACACTAAAGGTAACTATACACTTTCCACAAATAACTCTGAAACCTCATGTTACTTGTGGAGGAAGAAGAAGCATCTTCCCTGTTTTGTCATGACCTCCTGAGATCTCCAGTTTGTATAATTCTTTGTTATATTCAAATATTCACGAGTAAAGAACTATAATGAGGCTTCTTGCTCTTTCATATGGTGATGCAAATTAGGGACCAAGACTTTTAAAGTCAGAGATGGCATACCAGTGTAAAGATGCTGCAAAGAAATATAGAATCAGTGATGTATTATAACAAGGGGAAGAAAAAAAAGCATGCAAAGCATTGCAAGCAATAGGGCTATGAACAAACAGCATTCCAAGCAGATGTAGGATCATTAGGCTAAATATCACCAGCTACATGGAACCACTTTGGCAGCCTAAATCATGTAGAAATTTTTGGCTTTATATCCATTATTAAAAATGTAGGAAAAATATCTATTAAAAAAAATTACAAGTATGTACTCCTTTTTCTCCCAGATGTCTGCAGTTATATGTCATTTCTGACATTGGCCTCATTTCTAAAGTGCTTGCAGTATCTATTAACTTCCGTCAGAACTGTCATTACTCAACTTGATAGTGTTTGTTGATGATGTTCAAACAGGCCTCTGTGCCAAAGAAGATGCAACCAAGGAGAGTTTGGAATAAAGAAAGAAATAAATAGCACATATGTGAGGAAGGACGGGGGGAGGTTCTGCACACTACCACGCCTGGCTAACAACACAGTCTGACTGGAATACCATCTTTTTGAAACTAAGATGTTCTGTAGCTGTTTCAGGGACAGTTACAAGCACCATTGAAAATCTGGAAGCTGTGAATGTCCACCCTGTGAGAATATCGTTGATGGGAAGAACAAGCACAGTGCCAGCCTTTTGTCCTAGCTAATAGACATAAGCTAGCAATGAGGTTTTCCATAATTAGGTCTTCCACTGTAATGGTCCAGCACTGAACGATAATTGTGATACCCTTCACCACAAATTTTTTTCTATGGGTATTGGCAGCAGCAGGAGTTTCTTTGTAGTGTGGCATGAGAGGTAAGAGTCTTAGTGTTGTCTTTCATCTTGGATTTGACAAGCGTAATAGTTGCCTCCTCTCCAAGACCAGTAACCACTTTCTGATATGTTGTCAAACTTTCACCAGAGTAGGGAAACCACTCTGCAAGTCTTCTCAATTCTCAGCAGTCCTGTGCTTTCTTCAAATTAGTTTATTGCATGGGCAGTATTTAATCTAAACAATTCTTACTGCAGAACATATTCATCTGCCAAACAATGGAATTCCTGAAAGGATATATCCTAAATTTATCTACTGATGTCCTAGTTCCTTCCTATTTAAGAAATATCTTAAAGTGAAAAGATCTGAACAAAAATAAAGTCAAAATATGGACATAAACTTGGATATAGGTCGCAGCCTCTGATGAAGTAATTTCTTACAGTTTTAGGTTTTTTAAACCAAAAATATTTCTAGAGTCTAGGGTTTGTATAAGGAATAGAATAACAGGCTACAACTCTAACTCACAAAAGGGAGTGACTTATCCTATAATGAGGCAGTAATATATAAACAGTGCACTTTCCCTTATGGACCATCTGCATTGTAACCTGTCTTCATATATTTACATAAGAAGTTTGCTGTACTATGGTAATTTCCCATCCTGGGGAAGAAAGAGATTGAAATATTTCATTCTTTAGAAAAATGACTGCTTTCTTGAATCCCATGATTATGGTGGAAATCTCATTTTAACAGACATATCCTCAGTTCCATCGTGCCACTGGAAAACATGTGAAATAATATTTCTTTCTAAGTCTAGTCGCTTTGTTCAGACCTTATCAGGACATTTTGTTTAAGGATAGGAGCAAAATTATTCTTATTCTTTAGGAGAAAAAATTAGTGGAAATTATAATTAGATAAAAATTGAGTAATCATCATGTAAGTAACACATTTGACATCACTTCTGACCTGTATTTTTTTTAATCAGATGGCTATTATTCGGAATACTGAAAAAAAATTAAGCTTATTTCTTTAAGCATCACCCATCGTACCCTGACATTTTTCCCCCATGCATTTCTGCTGAATGAATGGATACTTACAGTGCCATTTGACAGTGCACTCGATAGAACTCTCACCTCATGCCTCTGCTATTATCAAGGGCGAGTTAAATTTAAATCCAACCTTTGTATCTGCATGTGGAAGAATTATTGAACACTCATTTTGAAAATAAATGGAAGTTTTAAATATTAGGACAAAAAAATATCATTTAGCTAATGACCAAAGTTATGAGGTGTTAAAGATTGCTCATTGAGCTCGGAAATTCAGACATCAGCAAACAGAAACATAATCATGCTCTATCATTTCAGCTCTGTTTGGGAAAAAGAATGAAACTTTTTTTTAATTTAATGGAAATAGAATTTGAATCCTTTTCTAATTAAAGCTATTTTATTAAAATTTTTATTGGACAGCAGAATATCATTGGGCAACGTGGGTTTTTTCTACTTGCTGTTACTAGAAGCCATAAAATGGAGTTGTGCAGAAGGTATAGTGCTCAAAGTTATAATGCAGTAAACCATTAATTTGAACAAATTTCCAAAAACTCTTTCCATTTCATATAAAAGAGTGACATCTATTTCCACATTTCATTCAACTGAGATCTTTTTAAGACTAAGAAAGAATAATGCTTCAAATGAACTAAATTTCACTGTACGGCATCTGAAGAAACTAAAATTTAGATATATTACAACTGCAACATGACGATAGTTTTCTGGCATTTATTAAAAAAGTAATTTGTGAGTAGGAAGCTGAAATTGTGGCTACAAAAAATGAATGTTTTCTGGTTGATTTTACTGGACCAGATCGATGGTGACAATGTCATTCTCTGCCATTCCCATATCTCTAGAATGCCATTTACTGTACCCATGCCGTTTCTTTGCTCCTGAGAAGCAAACATTGAAATGTCATGTAAGTTTTACATTGGACAATCGTCAAAGTAGTATACTGAAGCTGAAAGTTACTATTCTGAGCTTTGGATGAACAGTAGCCTTTTACAATCATTCATCATGCCCCATTCACTGCAGACCTATTGATCAAGCAGATGTATAAGAGAATAAAGAGAAGTATAAGCTTTTTCCAGTTACAGGTAAATTGACTCATTAAATCTGTCAAAGAACAAAATATTTAAAAGCATGACAAGGTTCTGCAGTCACCGTTCAGCCCAGACAAGAATGCTATTTATGTGATATATTGTACCAATTCAATTTGCTAAACTGTTTATTTGACATTAAAATATAATGTAAGGAAGATTAAAAAGACCAAATTCTGATATCCTCACTCAAAATGAATAAGGATTTTTCTGGAGGCAGTGAGACCATTTACAGCACAGAATTAATAGGCATAAGAAAGCTAAGCAATATATTAATGTGGAGCATGATAACAAACTGCAAATATTTTATATTTATAATCACTGCAGAGGGAAAGAAATTATTAACTTTGATAAAATGTCATGTGCGTGTATTCTATAATCAAAGACCTTATAATTAGAAATAATGACAATAAATCAGAATATATCAGGAAGAAACTGCTGACAATCATATTCATTATCTTATAGGAAATTCCTCAAACTGAATACTTATTACATAGCAATTTCAATCTAGATTGGATAACAAAAAGATAACAACAGTAAACCTACAATTCTGGTAGTGGCAGTTAATTGGAGTCAATAACTTAATATAGCAGATATTTTCTATCAGCCTTTCATTAAAGGACATTTGAGGGGGGAATGAGGTATCAAAAAAAGTTACCATATTGAATTATCTTTTCATCATGTCGCTCACTGAATAATTTATCACCTAAATTTATTTATGAAAAAAACGCCACTCGGCAACTTCCTGTGTTGCTAAACCAGGCTGAATTCTTTAGCTATGTCTTTCACATGATTTTTGTCAATATAACTGACACTGTGAGAAAGACTTACAAATGAGACAGGATCGGAGAATAAAACATAAAAATGGAAGAAATTCCATTTAGTTCCTTTTTACTGGTCCTTATAGTGTAAAACAATTGAAAAAAAATCTGTTATGAATATGGATCATATTTTCATTTCATAGGAGGTACAGGGTGCACCGCAGTAGAATCCTTTACTCAGCCACAGAAGTAATGCTGCATGTTGTGAGATCAGACAACCAATATAAGAAATACCTACTGAAAAAAAGATAGTGGGACAGCGTGGCTTTCTGGCTTTCCAGGCCTAGCCTGAAAATTCAGTGTAGTAGAACTCTAAACCAACAATATTTACTGTATAAAAAACTTACTCTCTTAAGTAATATGGCCGACAGAGGTGGGTAATACAGGGGATGCAGAGAAATCTGTAGTCAAAATAGTCACTGGATCTTTTGCCCTCAAGCTCCCTCCTGCTGTTAGCAGGGTCACTTCAACTTCCCCACAGTGGAGTCACTCCTTTCAAGTACTTCATAAGATGAAAAAAAGCTGCGGGTGGTTGTTTTCTTCTCTCCTCTAATACTTTTCTCGCTTTCACAGGAAAATCTAAGAGATATTACGAAAAACATGAAAAGCTTTGAATTCAAATTAATCTAACTTCATCAGCTCTGAGTGTTTTGTGAAAACCATTGGTTTGGATCCCAAAACACAGGTTTATGGCTCACCAGGACCAAAGAGTAGGTGTAGCCACGACTGCAGCTAAATCTACAGTCCCAGTGAAACAGTTCTATCCCTTCTTAAAGCAAATAGATGTTCAGGGTGTGCAAACCAGTGAAGTGAAAACTGGTCCTTCTGGGGTTTTGGACAGAAGATTTGGCTAAAAGTAGACGCACACGTTACATCTGTGCTGCTGACTGATGCAGGGGTGCTGCCAAGCCGTCCTCGACTTAGCTAGCTCAGATACCAGAAGCAGGCTTGCTGAGGCAACAGGGACTTCAAAACCAGATGCCCAGCCCACATGAGAAGCAGACTCAGCCCACACTGAGTTCTTTGCTGCTTTGGCTAAACTGTGTCTTGTTTCTTTAAGCTATGTTGCAGTCTGCAGAGCAGACATGCCCACAGGCAAAACATAAATTAAACCTTGAAGGCTAGAGGGAGAAGTACATCTGAGAACATATGGATGGTGGTATTATGGGTAAACACAGTGATGATGTCTAACAGTCAATGTGCAGGTTGACATCAGGTGATCCTTTTCTTCAGGCCTGCAGCCTTAGCCTGGACACCTTGGCCAAATATGTTTACTTCTGCGTTTTATTTTTAAAATGGGATGATTGCTTACCTATATATCCCATAAATGAGAAAACTATTGCAGCATTTTTATATCACACCAAACCCAAACCACATCTGTAGCAGGTGACTGGTAAGGGATGCGTAGGGAAGAATGTAAGAACAGAACAAGTTCCCAGAGCTTTCTCCCAGACTTTAGCAAATTGCAGACCCAAAAGAGGTGCCAAAAGATGTTTCTTCCATAAAATTTTTGGTCATTTTTTGAACCTATACAAAAATCCTAACATATGTCATGTCCTACAGTGACATTAGTGTGAAAAGGTACCTCTTTTTTTAATTTATTTTTTATTTGCCTTAAACAGCTGTTTACTGATCTCATTTGATGCTTCCCTAGCTCTTGCAGTGGAGGCCACTAGGAGCCATCCTTCCCTACACATTTTCTCCTTGCCACTTTGGTTTTTATAATTCTATTAAATTCTTTCTTGGTCTTTTCTTGTTCCATATAAAATAGGACATCCAGGACATCTAAATAGAGCCCAAGTCCACTCAGGTGTTCCTTCTCATTGTTCGTATTTTCCTTGTCCAGACTTTTTGAATTCTCATACCTACTTTTTTAAAATGTGAGATGAAAACTGTGCATATTATGGAAGATACTGATAAACATACTCAGTGAAATTACAATGTCTCCCATTATGTTTTTTGTCATTTTTGTAATTATTACTGATTTTTCATTATGATCAGTATTTTCCATTGTGTTAATTTTTCATAGAACTGTCATTATAAATCCAAGATTTGGTTCCTGAATGTAACAATCAGTTCTGAGCTTATTACTGTGCATGTAAAATTGAGACTTTTTTTCCATCACTTTACAGTCATATGTATTCATTATTTTTTATTCCATTTTATGGCTTATTTAAAATTGTGTGATTCTCCTGCAATTTTTTGATGATACCTCAGTTTATCACCTTGATAACTTGGTAATGCTGACAAATGTTTTTATCTCATTGTTCATTCGCTTGTCTGGATGTTGAAGAGCACACACCCAGTACAGATTCCCGTGGGACTTTATTCCCTCCTCTAGGAATACTGTCCTTTTATTTCTACCCTTTATTTCCTACTTTATAAACAGCTATTTTTCCCTGTTACTACATTCTCTCTCATCCCATGTTTCTTTAAGAGCAAAAGCTTTTAAACATCCTCATCAAAAGGTAAGGGACATCGTCAAAGGTGTTGTGTTTTGTTTTTTTTAATTAAAGTATATTTATCAAACAAAGATATATCTGAAATATTATTAATATTATAATGATGATGACGTAAGCAATCAGATAACAAGAATGTTCCTAAGGCAGTCATTTGGTCCATTGCAGTATCAAGGGGTGGAAGAAAACATGAACAATAGTAAGGACATTACAAAGACGACACACAAATGCCTTTAGCAACCTTAAGCATTGAGGGGAGTGGTAAGATACTTAATGAAAGTGACTTCATTCAGGCAATAAAAAAGTCATGAATGGCTTTTGACTATGATCATGAAATGAAAGGTGTTTAGAATAAATTAAACAAAGTTTAGAAGATCGCTATGATGAACACCAGTTGAGTCACGTTACCCGTTTGTGAGCTCCATAGAACAGAGTGCTGGTGGCAATGTACAGCTCTCCCATTGCCAGAGACAGTGTACGGTTCTCAGATAACAGCAAAAATAGAGAAATAGTCAGACAAAAATTTCAAAAATGTATTTAATATAAATATTCACAAAAACAATGCAGATTTAATTACACATTGTCACACATTGTTTAGTTATATGTTGTTACATAGTTATACATAAACTGACCACAGACTAACCGTATGTAGTAGCAAACAATTTAGTACATAGGCATCTTATGACTGTCTATCACTCAGTTTCTATTAGAGGGATATTGCAACTTCTTAACTTTTCATTACTGTCATATAAAAGTTTATAGGAGATAAAAACCATTCAGCTCTGATTCCAGATCATTCTCATCACAGTGTGGTGTTGAGATGTAAGGACTGAATTCAGTACATCTAGAGCTTGTTCAAATAGCATTGAGCAACAAGACAAAAGATGTAAAACTTCAGTTTTACTTTCTGTGACTTAGCAAATGTGGATCTCTGCTGTATGTTACACATTAGAAGGGAAAAATATCTGTATGAACTCAGCCGCAGATTTCTTGTGTGCATTTGACCAAAATTCCTGCAGACTGATTATCAGCCAACACACTCCAATAAAGTTCTTGCAAAATTGAACTTGTGTCTACATATACCTTTAGCACTTATCCAACAGGCAGATGCTCTGGCCCTAAACTGAGAAAGCTGATTTCTCCTTTCTAAAATCTGTATTACATTTGGCTGTATCGGAATTCACTTTGTGATGAGTGAATTTCAGTTCACCAAAAGCGAGAGCAAAAAGATGATATTCTTGCCTTGCTTTGCCTTGCCTTGCCTTGACTCTCTTACTCATACACAGTTTTGAAAAGTCCTGTTTCATTATGAAAATTTGGACAGAAATGGATTCTTTGAAAAGAATGTTAAGAATAAATCTTACATTATCAAGGGCAGCTGTCTCTTGTTTGTCTGTGAAAGTAATCTTCCTTCATATCCTGATATCTCAGACATAAGGAAATGATTCACCTTTGACACAAGAGAAAAATGTGTTTAGTTCTAAGGCTGCATTTTTTTGCAATACTGGGATATATGATTGAATTATATACACTGGTATTCACATAGCCATATGGGTCAAATAATAAAAGTAATTTTGTAGATTAACATAACAAATATTTATATATCTCATTGCTTTTGAAAGTGTAAGTTTCACAAGCACATATTCTGTTTTATTTCAAATTCATGCAGTTCTCTTCCAAGCTCTCCCAGGAGCTAAAATAAAACAACATTCAAATATTCTAATAATAAAACTTGTCAGAAAAGTGGACTGATACATATTTTCTGGAAAACAATACTGTTTAAAGACTAAATCAAAGCAAAGTACTCTGTCAGTCCAAAGCCAGTGTGCTGTCTTTGATACTATCCACTCCCATAATCATACTTCTAAGACAGTGAACAAAATTTGATCTCTAGGAAGTCATTAAGCTTTTATGTTATGTAAGAAAGCTAAAAAGTGATTAAAATATGTTATTAAATTGGACTGTATAATAGTTCAGTTTTCCAAATACTTGCTATCAATTAATTTAGAGAGACAGATTTAGATATGAATTTAATGTCACTTCAGGGAGCATCCAACACAGATGTGAAAAAATTCAATAAACAATGAATTTAAGCAAAATATTAAAAGGTACATTTATGGATTGACTTGCAATAAAGACAAAGAAACTTGGAGTAAAAAGGGTTGTAAACTGATTGTGCCTTCCAAACCAGTCACAGAATGCTTGATGATTTAAAAGGAGCAACAAATCTAAATGTTAAACTTGATTCAGTGAATGCTTTCTTTAGTCATCACCCATTCCCTGTGAAGAATGTCTCAGGACTACAATGTCTACTTTAGCAAAATAATGCACCACGAACTTACATGAAATTTTGGGGTAGAGAAAAAATTTTATAACTGAATGTTAATGACATTTTACTGACATGTCATAAGCATTAGCCATGTCACCAACTACAGCAGAGCAAAATGTAAATAACAAGATGGTCAGAAAAATATTAACCCCAGGGACCTTTTCAAGAGGAGTGTGAATTCACAGTGTTATACAGCCAGTCACGGTACAGCAAGAAGCTCCTGGCAGCGGGGGATTTGCAGCCTCGTTCTGGCTACCATCAAGATGGTAGATTTTGTCTCTTGCAAAGAGGAGGAAGAAAGTAAGCATTTCTCCAGCTTCTGAATATAGGGTGGTTGTGTGTTTGCCTAGCTGATGCTCCTGAAACATTCAACCATAAAGAAGGATATTTCCACTCCCCCCTTTTTGCTCCCCATTTCCATTAAAATTCTTAGGACTTCTACATTCAAGGTATGATTTTATTTGTGTTGTTTCATAGATCTAGATTTTGAAAATTGTAATGGGACCTTTTTCAAAAGGATTAGAGTTTGGGAAATGGTATTCTTTCCCCTGTCTTCGGTTATATAAATGGTATATTTGAACAAACAGAAACTTGGTACCGGTGGATTTAATTATTATGGTCCTAATTCGCCACACTCCATCAGTGATTACACTGTTATCAGTTGTATTCACATAGATACAATTCAGTATTTTGCTGCTGATAGCAATGGCAACGGCAATGGCAGGTGAGGGGAGGGACGAGAGGAAAAAGGGAGGGAAGTGAAGTGTTATTTAATTCAGCTGATGGTCTTCTCACTAATCATGAAGTATTTTGTAGAATTTGCTGTTTTAAAAGCTTCACATAGTCATGTCATCATTCCTGATGATAATCCAATCATATATCTAAACACATGAAAAACATTGCCCTTAATCAGAATGCTGCCAAACCTTGTATTTATTTTCATTAAGTACTTCTGGAATACAATATTCAGCATAGGGACAGGGCAGGGGTCTTTTGTTTTCTTTTTCCTAAAATTATATTTTATTTTGAGAAAGTCATTAATCTGGAGAAATTATTTAAAAAATAGGCAAGGACAATAACATTTATTGAAGGTAGCTGTAATAAAACTTAGAGAATGGGACTGAAAAAGTTTGATTTAGCTTTTTATTGTTGCCATAGTGCAGAGTAGACTGGAAAAAAGGAACTATTTTCCATGCCAAATAAGTCTCTCCATACTACACTGCTATTTAGTTTTTCGGAGACTTTTTCCCTCCAGTCACACTATTATTTGAATGACTTCACCCTCTCCATAGACAATTAGAGACTGGAACAAATTAGGATCCAGCTTCATATCATTCCTTGTCATAATATTCAGCCTCACTGGCTGTCTTTTAGACAGAGAGCTCACCCAGTTCAAAACTATTCAGTGATATAAGCATATGTAAGATACTGCATCTTCCCTAGCACGGTGATAACTAATGATCACACTGTTCCCTTTTGATGCCCATGTGGAGGGCCTTCTGGTGTCATTCAGTAAGCAAGGCCTCCCAAAAGGCATTCAAATTCAACTGTACGTGCCCTAATTTATTGCAGAATCAAGGCAACCTATCTCAAAGTTTCCACTTTCCAAATAACAGCACAAATTTCTTTGTTAATGAATAGTTTCCAACTAAGAGCACAAATTGCTTTGTTATTCTTTATGCCTCCACTTAGAATCATAGAATAGAATCATAGAATCATTTAGGTTGGAAAAGACCTTTAAGATCATCCAGTCCAACCATTGACCCTACTCTACCGGGTCTGCCACTAAACCATGTCTCTAAGCACCACATCCACACGACTTTTAAACACATCTAGGGATGGTGACTCAACCACCTCCCTGGGCAGCCTCTTCCAATGTTTGATAACTCTTTCAGTGAAAAATTTTTCCCTGATGTCCAGCTTAAACCTCCCCTGGCACAACTTGAACCCATCTCCTCTTGTCCTATCGCTAGTTACTTGGGAGAAGAGACCAGCGCCCATCTCACTACAACCTCCTTTCTGGTAGTTGTAGAGAGCAATAAGATCTCCCCTCAGCCTTCTCTTCTCCAGACTAAACAATCCTAATTCCTTCAGCCGCTCCTCATAAGACATGTTCTCCAGACCCCTCACCAGCTTTGTTGCCCTTCTCTGGACACGCTCCAGCACCTCAATGTCCCTCGTACACTGTGGCGCCCAAAACTGAACACAGTACTCAAGCTGTGGCCTCACCAGTGCTGAGAACAGGGGCACGATCACTTCCCTGCTCCTGCTGGCCACACTATTCTTGATACAGGCCAAAATGCCGTTCTTGGCTACTTGGGTGCACTGCTAGCTCATGTTTAGCTGGCTGTCCACCAGGACCCCCAAATCCTTTTCTGCTAGGCAGCTTTCCAGCCACTCCTCCCCAAGCCTGTAGTGTTGCCTGGGGTTGTTGTGACCCAAGTGCAGGACCCGGCACTTGGCCTTGTTAAACCTCATGCAGTTGGCATGCAGTTGGCCCATCGATCCAGTCTGTCCAGATCTCTCTGCAGAGCCTTCCTACCCTCCAGCAGATCAACACTGCTGCTTAATTTGGTGTCATCTGCAAACTTACGGAGGGTGCATTCAGTCCCCTTGTCCAGATCATCAATAAAGATATTAAACAAGGCTGACCCCAAAACTGAGCCCTGAGGAATACCGCTTGGGACCTGCTGCCAACTTGATTTAACACTGCTCACCACAACTCTCTGGGCTTGGCCATCCAGCCAGTTTTTAATCCAGCAAAGAGTACACTCGTCTAAGCCATGGGCTGCCAGCTTCTCTAGCAGAATGCTGTGGGAGACTGTGTCGAAGGCCTTACTAAAGTCCAAGTAGACAACATCCACAGCCTTTCCTTCATCCACCAGGTGGGTCACCTGGTTATAAAAGGAGATCAGGTTCATAAGATCATGACCTTCAGGAGTACAAGGGATGCTATAGCTCCTTGCTGCCCAGCCATCAGTTCCTTCTGTCCTTCAGGGAAGCCCTTACTTGCCAGTAACTTGCATGCCTATTCATATCAATATTCCAAACTTCATTGTGCATTCCCTGAGCTTTTCAGTATCATCAGCCTAGATGTGCCCTACCACTAGCAAGGAAAGACAGAAAAACAACATATGAATCCCATGAGACCAGAATTTTTATAATGAAAGAAAGTGTTATTCACACAAAGCACAATTAAAGTGAAGCTCATTGCTACAGGATTTTATGGATACCAGAAGAAAGAAAAGGATACAAAACCAATTACAGAAATCCATGGAGGAATGGTCTGTCGAGGGTCTATCTAATAAACACAAAGGTGCTAGTTCACTAACTCCATTAGCCACATACTGCCAGAAACCTACACTGGAAGAAACACTGCATATTTCCACTGCACCACTGTATTTGTCCTGTTCTTAAACTGTTTCCCCAAGTATCCCCCACCAACCACTATCAGAGTATCACCTAGACAGACATGAGAAATTCTGTTCTGTGACCACTGACACCTCAAATAATGGAAATAAAAACATATTTTTGCTAATTATTCATTGCAGGACTATTGAATGGAAAATAATCTACTGTCAGCTTGATTATCTTCATGACAGAAATGCAATGATGTTAGGAATATATTGAAACATAAAGAGCCCCTTAGAATGTGTAATATAGGAGAATATGCTATAGCTGTATCATCTTTTCATCTGAAGACTAAGGAAAACAGTTTTCTTCACTTTGCTTTAAATGCCAAAAAAGTTTCAGAATTATGTTGCATTTTGTCAGGCTTGTATGGAAATGTTGAGGAATGTCTCCGTAACCTACAGATTAAAGGATCCTAAAATCATTTCCAGATATTAGAATTATTTTTTGGATATAAGGTAAGGATTTCTCAGCTGCAGCTTTGGATTCCTTATGCATGACAAAAATGGGGCTGTTAGAGAAACATTTTCAGGGTTTAGTATTTCATTAACAAGTTTGTTTATTAGAAACTTTAAAAAACAACGATCTAATAGTGAATGCACTGAAACATATGTAGTTATTTTTTCATAGAAGGAAAACATTACAAAAAAGTATTGATGGCATATACTTATGATTTGTCATAAGCATAACTACTAAATTGTAGTTATGTAATGTCAAAGGAGAAAGATGTATGGAATTTCTGTTCAATATTACATATTATCATCTAAATGTCTGACTTCATGTTTTGATTTTAGCAAACAAAATTATTTTTATCTCTTTCAGCCACTTCCTCTGCAAAAGTGTGACTTTTCAAGAAATCATTAATATTATAGAAGGGTTGAAATTTGTCAAAAGTTGAATATGGAATTTTTGAGGAATATTGTGTCATGAAAGATTTAAGGAGGTATGTGTGTACGCTTCAGGAGCTTAATGACAGAAATGTTCTCTCAATACTTTAAAACTAGTGATATTTATCATATTCACTGCTGTCACAAATGCAGCAGTGAAATATATATAGAATAAATACACATACATACATACATTCCTTGTATAAATAGACTTGATGAGATTGTAGAAAACTACTAAATAATTATTCTGTTGAGGTTAAACTTTTAATTAAAGTTATTTTCCTTCTATCTGCAAATATTTTAATGGATCTCTCCACTACATGTTTATTGGTAGAAAGCAAAAATGTGTTAGATATTTAAACTGACAATATTATGGTTTTAAATTCTGAATGGACTTTACAGTAACTGAGTTGTTAAACTGAGGTCAAAAGATGGTCACCCTAAGGCAATGAGCTCTGTATAGTTAATAGACCATGTTTTGGAGCTTTTATCAGATTTCTTCTTTCACAGGCATTAACTTGCAAGTTTCACAACAATAATCATGTATTCAACGGCTCTGTTGACAGCCTGGCTATAGAAACAAAAGCAAGTGAGAAGGATGCGTGTATTCCTACAGACATTGTATTGATTAGGGTCAGGATCAGTGACCTGAGCACACAGGCAGACGCACCTCCTGAATTCTGGAGAAAGGTGAGCAGGCTGAAGCAGAGACAAACACAGCAGCACTAGCTCTTTGGAGTCATGCTGCAGATGGCCATGACGCTGCTCAATTTCCAGGCCACCCACCTGGGAATTAACAAGTGCGAGAATGAAAACAAGACCTGGCTTACTACCTCAGTAGCCACCATTTTATCACTGAACTTGTTGCAACAAAGGCTTTTACCCTTTCAAGCCCAACACCAGAGTGGCTGACTGTGTTACATAGATATAAAGACGATATGGACGTTAACACAGTCTAAAAGTCTGCTTAGTAATTCTGCTGTATGAATGCTTCATTGACATCCTCATTCAGAAATAGATGAATATTTGAATTGCTGGAGACTGCCTATTCCAGCCAAGGTGTAATTCTCAGAAGACCTATGAGGAACCTATTTCAAAGGCCAACTTGACACAAACTCAGTTTGCAGTGGTGGTTACAGTCTGAGTGCCAGACAAGTGCATTTTGAGACAAATACAGGACTTCTCATCTCCTCTGTCATGGGCTGATGCCCATAAAATGCCTCTCATGGGTAATTTATACTGTCCAACTGGATGTGGTGTTTTCATGGAAGGAGAAACATTGAAGTAGAGCCAAGGTTCACGGAAATAGTTCCTCGGTAGTTTAGAAGTAGTAAGGGTTCACAGGAAGGTAGCAAAGGCAGGGTAAGATACAAACATGACTGTTTTGTTTTCTCTGTGTATCCAAGATATATGACTGTTGTACGTGGATTCAAGTAGTTCTCTGAAAGCAACAAGAGCCCACCATTTCGCCTTACCTTAGCACACTACGACTTCAAACCAGGATGAGAGTAAGCAAAAATGAGTGGCCATTCCAGACAGTACAATTTTATAATTTTTATATACACAGTTTGCTATATAGCGACAGCTTATTATATTTTGTAAAGGAAGGATGTGCTGAGCAGCAATAAGAAAAGCTGACTGATTATGTGACCTGAGCTGCTGCACTTTGGTTCAGGTCAGTCATTCTGAGAGGCAGGAAGATTGTTTCTACCTGAGAACAAATAATGGGCTTAGCTGGGGATGCTGAATTTGAGCATGGGCCAGGCAGATTTGCTAAGCAGGATGAATGAAAGGACACAGCTTTGAGTTCATTGGTATTAGATTTGCTTGCAATAAAGCCACAGCTAAGCCTCAGTGCAGGAAGAGAGGAGGACATGTTCTCAGACATCCCAAGCAGATTATTTAAGGTTTATACCTTCAGAAAGCTACATGCAGCTGCTAGAAAGCCAGACTAGAAGAAAATGGATTCTGTTCCAAGGGTACAATGGACAAGACATAGGTCTGTTTACAGTGGTTCTTATTTTATATATTTGAACCAGAATGTTTGGGTTTCTTGCAGCTTAAGAGGTTTTTCTGTTCTACTTTAGTATTTTTTAGTACTTTAGCTAATAAAATCTAGCTTTAGGAATAGGAAGTCTCTTGAGTCTGTTCACCCTTCTTTGCTAATAAGAGGAAGCTACAGCGATGCCACCTTTTTGAAGCTGCAGTGTCCTGGTTTGAGGCCCAAACCACAACGTGCATGAAGACATGTTGACAAAACAGTATTGAGACTTAAAAGCTGTACTTGTAGGTCTTCTGGGAGAGGCAGAGTCTGAATTTGGCATTCCATATCCACACCTCTTTTGACAGCTCTGTGCTGCAAACACCAGAGTACCTTCTGTATTCTCCCCCCAGACTTACCAGTCCAAACATCTTAGTGGCAGCTGCACAGGCAATCCTGCAGGTAAGGAGTCTTAGGTTGGCACATCTGGCGTCAAGGTTGCAGATCAAAGCAGTCTTATGTAGATGTAGTTGATACCATTCTCTAGGTGCCTGACTTTTTTTTTCTTTTCTTGAATTACTTCACTGGTTTTGCATTGCTTATGCCTCAGTCAGCGTGCCTCATTAGCATATAACAGGCCATGCACTTGATACGAAAAGTAAAATAAAAAATTATTACCAGCACCAGATTTGGTTGCCACCTTAAATGGACTTCAAGATGACACTGGTATATAAGAAACTCCTTCAGGAACTGGTACACTAGTGCCAGAGGCTGTCTTCCCAGACTGTCTGTAGTGGGTCTATCTCTAGTGACTGTGCTGTCAAAGAGCTTGGAATGAGCTTTGGTACAAAATTAAATTAACAATTTGTAGAAAACATTTTCTTTTATGAAAGAGACAGAAGGACCTTGCTTTTGACACTTTCTGTCAGACCATTTAAGATCATACCACTTGAAAAGAAAATCTTCTGTCCATTTTATAGGAGCATCTTCCCTGGAGCTCACTTCTGTCAGTATACACCGATCAACATGAGGTCAGATGGATGCAGTCTCTGCCCCTTACCAGAGCTGCTATGGTTCACGAGCTTCAGTTAACACTATAGATTCCCAAATAACCCTCAGCTATAAAAACAAAAGACTCTTATTTGTAACGTAAATTCTCATGCAACATGTAACTTGAATGACATAATGGAAATTTTTCACTGTGTGGGCTTGATGTAGTCTTTTGGGCTACTTAGAGGAATCACTGCAACTTTGTTGGTTTTTGTCTCAGTTTCATTTGCTCTAATGCCTTCAAAAGGAAATATTATCAAGTGAAAGATTTTTTTCATTGGCTCTTGCTATTCATTGTTCCAGTGTATCATCAGTTTCTTACTGGTGAAAAATGGCAAGGCAAAGAAATTGGGTTTAGATTAGATAAAAAATGTCAGTCTTACTTCTAGGGTGACTATACAGTAGGAAATTTACTAAGGTATGCATAGGCTACAATTTTGGAGGAGACAAGGAACAGAAATATAAATAAAAAAAGAAAATTTTTTTGCCTATGTGCAGAGGTAGGGCTGCTGTCTAGATTTCAAGCCCAAAACCAGGCTAGTGACTCTATTCTAAACAAATGCAAATTAAAATAATCTGAAACTATCATAGTGTTCACAGGAAGGGAATAATTTGCAGACATTTATGACAAAGGTATAAGTATATTTTTAACAAGCAGCGTTCTCAAGTCTGAAGGTTTTATAATTTTTTAGTATTTATATATTATTTACAATTTATTTTAAAAAAATAAATAAAATTTAATTACCTGAGTTTTAAAGTTTCAATTTTTTTAATTTGGAAAAAAACTCATATCACAACTTTAACTATGGTTCAATTGCTACCATCTAATTAGAACTAAAATCTCCAAAATCAACAAAAAAATAAAAGTAACTTTTGATATGTGTATTAAGATAATTTTATGACTTTTACATACCTGGTTTGACCTTTGAATATTTTGCTTTAGAATTGTGAGACAGTCTAAAGAAATAAAAGCAAAGATTTTAAACTTTATTAAAAATACAAAACATTTGCAAATTAGTAAAAGAGTTAGTTCTTAAAATTAATTGTTAAATGTCATGGTTTGAGCCAGATTGGCCCAATCAGGTGGAATGACAGATGCTCTCTCTCTCCTGCTCGGCTTTGAAGGGAGGCAGAAGAGCGAGAGAAAAAGAGAGACTTAAGAGTTTAGAAGGAACTAAGTTACTTTAATGAAATATTAATAATAAAATAATAAAAAGAAAATAATGAAATATGTACAAAACTGTATCAGGTTCCCAGGATGATGATCACATCACCAGCAGGCACTGGGGAAGTCCCAGACTGGACTCAGTGACAGACAGGAACTGGATTCCAGATCTGGATTCAGGATCGGGATCAAAGGCAAACTAACAGATAGAGTCCTCTTCAGACGCCAGCCACTGAAGAAAGAGGGCTGACACTTTGATCCCTCAGCTTTTATACTGAGCATGAGGCAGATGGGATGGAATACCCTGTGGGTCAGTTTTGGGTCACCTGTCCTGTCCGCTCCTCCCCGCAGGTGTGACCCCTCTACGTTTTTCCACTTTCGACCCTCCAACGGGGCCTTGTCTTTTTTCTTAACTTTTATCATGATATATGAACAACTGATTCACAAAGACATATGATTGAAGGCCAGATCACATTACTCTTCATCCATTTGAAGTATAAATTTCTTACGAGAAATTTTGTAATGATACCTTGCCTATTAATAGGCTGTCCTAGCCTTAAAGAAAAAATGGAAATTAATTTCATGAAAGTTAAACACTCACAGGTGTGGGTTTTTAAACAACAAACTCATGTATAAGGAAAGGAATATAACACATTGGGTATGGGCCTGAAGTGAGCAGTTTTGCATGTAACAGTACCACAGATAGGGGTGATGTCATCATCATAAGCTGTATTATGTTGTTTTATACAAACAATATCTGAATCCAGTCCATAAGACTGATATGTTATAACTGAAGGGAAGCTAACAAGTGAATCAATTGCTTTAGCATGTAAGTAGGTCTTAGTAACACAGATGGTGCTTTTTTGTTGTTGAAAACATGTTAACTAAACTATTTCCATATGTTGATTTACCTAATTCTATTGCGGCAGATTGTAACACAGCCCTTGACGAGAGACGGAGCACATGTCAGACCTCAGGGGGAAGACAGAAAATCATAGCTACTGGTACAAGGGGAAAAAAAAAAAGCTATTATTGAATGTCCTGTGAAGATTGTGTAGGTAATATTTATAATTTTGTGTTCAAACTCTTATAATATACAGTTTATTCCTTGATATCTACATACCTTCTAACTGGCCTTGTTACTGATCTTACAAATTCCCATGAAGAGTCTTGAATGACTGTCCTTTCATGCTGCTCTGCAGAGCAGGCTTGTGCATCATTACAAGCTCAGGAATCTACATCTAATTAATTTCTAATTAATGTTGTCTTGAGGTTTTTTTTTAAGTAGAGGGACCGTGGTCAAGTTTCCCAGACACATTCTTCTGCTACCTTGCCTTCATTGCGTTTCGTGGGTTCTTGGAATTACCAATGGCTTTAAGCTGTCAAAGCTGTTCTATGGAATATACAAATTTATGCAAAACCAGAGAGATGAGTTTATGGCATTAAACCTGGAACATTCAGTAGAGCTAACAAATGGACATGAGGCAGAAATAATTTTGAATCCCTGCTGAGCTGCGTGAGATTTACTATACCAGGCTTGCAAAAAGAATCTGAAACCCAGGTTTTTTTCTTTTGAAATGCTTGCTTGCAAAATCATGTTTGGGAAACAGGAACTAGACATTGCTGCCACTTGTCCCAGTTTCCACATTCTACAGTGAAATGGTCTATTCTGTTTTTGAAAGGCTAGTGTTGGTTAACCGATATTCAGGTATTTGAACATCATTCACACTCACTTCTGAAACAGTATTTTACAATACAGAACAGGCACACTTATTTCTGGGTCCTTCCTAAGGTTCAGGTGACATTAGATGCTCTCATTATAAAGTGAAGAACCAAATAAATTCCAAGAAAGATCTTACTTGTTTAAGCTGTAGAAGGAAAGACCACATATAAATCATAAGGATTTGTCATTTGCATAGGATCTCAATGTTAAACCACAGTACCATGACTTACAGTAGCAGATATATAAGTCTAAGTTTGCTCCGGCAGCAGTGAATTTGAGTATAGTTTTTCATCCTGATGAAGAAAGGGAATGAAAGGCAATATAGTCTCAGTTATATATTTATATAGTCTCTTTCATACAAAATTTGCTCTTAGAAACCTTAAAAATTTGTTTCAAAATAGCAAATCAATAGCAATTTCAAAACAGAATTAAACTAAATATTGTGATGGAAGTTCAAACTTAAAGAGGGAAGGAAGGGGACTGTTCTGTTATCAAACAAAATGATATGACAATTTCACCTTAGTCCCAATTACACATATTGTTATATTATATTATTAATTGGGGATATGTTTGATCCCTGGGGGGATTTAATAGAGACAGAACTTTTTAACATATAAATTGGAGTGGTTGATGTGTCTGAGAGTATTCTAAATTTTGTTAAAAAAATATACATGCTCCGACCATCAGATGTGCAATTCCAGTCCTTTTGTTCTCTTACAAAGCCTGTGGCAATTTGATCTCATAAGCAATTGGAATAGTAACAGTTCTCCTTGGAACTAAGCAGAATATTTCTGATTAAATATGTTTGTCATAAAGAGATCTATCAATTTAAAAAATTTAAGATGCTCGAGGGTATTCTCCATGTTAAATCTTCTCTTGTGTTCCTCTTTTCTTCATCCTTTAGCCACATCTACAGTCCTACTGCATAAAACTGCGAAGTGCAAACTCAGATTTTTAGGCACTCGGTCTGTTCTTCCAAAGAGCTCAGGCTGTGAGGTTACCATTTCTCTACCAGTATAGTGTCTGTATAGATATGTAATGTCTCAAGTTTCAGTACAATCTATCAATGGAGAGTTTAAAGAGAAAAAGCAGGACATAGGACTTCTTAGCTCTCTAATTTTGATTTTTCCCAGTGGGGAAGTAGCAAAGGTCTTCTCTGCCCAGACTAAATCCTCTAATAAATCAGTCTCTGGGATAGAGAGAAGTTCTGTATCATTCCTGCTGAAGCGTTTGTGTGAGCTGAGGAAAGTATGTCCATTCCAAACCCCTGGAAAAAAGGGTAAGAGGATATTACCAAGCAGCATGTGCTTAGAAAATCTGTAACGGATGGTGGAAAACAAAACCCATAGAGGATGGAACATTTTATGGCTACCCTACTAAAAATCACTCACTTGCAATACAGCCTAATATATTTCAATTCCTTAGTTTACTTTTAAATAAGGATATAAAGGTATAATAATGTAAATTTTATTTTTTACAGGACTTCTTGATTCCAGTACAAACTGGAAGATGACATCACATGAGGATGATGTCACTTTCATATATAAATTTGCTTTTATACACTTGCCAGAGACAGTACTGTTCCTGATTTAATTATGTATTTATTTTATTTAAGAAAACACTTCTATTTCATGGTGGCCAAGGGAGACAGAGAAATGAATTGTTCTGACAAGGAATGTAACACAACATGACGAATCCACCAAGCATTACACTTGCTGTTTGGGGTTTTTTGTTTGTTTGTTTAACTCCCTACAAAACTAGGGGTCAATAGAAAGGTAGATGTCTGGAAGAACACAGCACCAACACCATCAGCTGGGATAAGATCTGAGAAAAGGAGGCAAAAAGAAAAAGATATTACAAGGTATGTACGTGCTGAGAGGCAAGAATAAGCAGGGGAATCACTTCACAAGGTGCAAGTAGCTAGCCTGGAGCCATTCACACAGACATCCAAGATATAAGGACCAAAATCAAAGATAATGAGCTAATTTACATATAGCCCTTTATTTAAGTTTATGGTCAATACTCCCTCTCCAGAAGGACCATAACATTAGCAATAATTAAGTTACGTGTTCAACCATGCAAGGTCAGAGGCAAAGTCAGCAACTTGATTCACACCAGTGAATTATGTGAGCGTAAGACTAGGCAATATAAGGATTGCTAAGGAGCAAGTTAACTCACTTATAAGCAGGTGAGGCGAGGACTTGGAAATATGTGGCAGAAAGCTAGTAAAAGAGACCACTCATATAAAGTATGAGACTCCTGATGAAAGGGAAATGACATTAAAGCAGCTTGGCTCACTTGCGAGCCAGGCTTTTGTGCCTAATGCCAGTTATTAGCAGGGCAGAAGAAATGAAATACAAGGGGAGTACAGAAACCTTCATCTTGCTCTGCTTCTCCTGTCCCTTAAATCAGCCACAACCATAATATGGCTGTTCAAGCCCGCCATGAGCAGGCAAGTAAAGCAGAAGGAAACATGGCCAGAGGATTTAGGTGTAGTAGAGAGCTGGTACAAAAAGACAACTGGAACAGTAATATAGAAGGGAGAAACTTCTTCTGCAAAGATGAATAGGGAAAAAGGAAGGAGTAGGGACATGGCAATATATATTATCTCTTAAGAGCACGTCGTCTCTTAAGTGCAGAGAAAATCATGAGCAATGGCAAAGGTGGAAATACTGTATTGCTGTAATGGAACCCATCCCCTATATATCACCAGAGCCAGAAGAGGAACTGAATGAGGGGTTTTGTGAGCAACAAAAGAAGTCATCCAAAACACTGGGCTTACAAATAAATGTGAATTTTAGTAGCCCTTAAGTCTGTGAAAAGGAAAATAACAAAGGTGGTGACGCTCAGTTAATTCATATGCATCGGTAACAACTTTTAAATACAAGAATTGGAGACATCTATACAGAGAAAGCGCCTCAAAAGGCAGGAAATGGTTAAAAGCACCTAAATAGAAAATATCTTGGGAGAGAGTGAAATGATGGAGTTCATGATCCTTAGGAAAAGAATGAGGAACTATAACAAACAAAAACAAGGCATTTATAGAAAGTAGGCTTCAGTAAATTCATAGAACTGGTAAACAAAGAGTCCTAGGAGAGAAAAAAGAAATTAAAGTGAACTGTCAGGTCTGTAAAGAAACAATATTAAGGTCACAAGTGCAAAATATACTATTACAGAGGAAAGATTAAAGGTGCAATAAGAGATGAGTTTGATGAAATCATGGGCTTTTTGTGAATTTCAAGCATAAAAAGAAAGTGAAAACTAGGCCTGGTTGCTAAGGTCAAATATAAAATGTAGAATGAGTGCATAGGGAGAGAGTAAGAAGAAGACACAACAAAAAAACAACAGTCTTTAACTAGGAAGTTGAATTATAACAAGAAATCCTTCCATAAGAGGAAAGAGTTGGTTGATTACTTATTGTAGTGGGGGGCTATTATAGACTGATCCAGGAAAAGTGAGGACTTCAATACTTTTTTGCAAGTTATTACTGAAAATGTCATAAGGCTGTCATAATTAATACAAGTCACAGAGGGTAAGACCTCCTTTTCTAATAGGGAAGAACAGGTCAAACAATATCTAAATGTTAGTTGTTCTCAAAACAGTTCCAGCAGCTGGTCTTCACTGCAGTGTTAATTAAAAAGCTGGCTGATGAAATCGCAGTATCATTTGTTGTTATCTCTGAGAAACTAACAAGAACGGTGAGACAGGCAAACATACAGTTTGAAGAAACGGGAATGGGAAAAGGAGAAGTCAGAAAACAACAGACTAACCAGCTTAACACGAGCTTCTAGAAAAGTACTGGAAGAGTATTCAAATTGCTATTGAAAACCTAGAAAAAAACAGAAAAATGAGTAACAGCTGGCATCTTATCAACAAGAAATAATGCCAAAACTGTTTAATTTCTCTCTCCCACAGGATAGTAAACTGCATGGGTAGAGGAGAAACAGCTGATACATAGCTTGACTTCAGCAAGTTTTCAGCACTGCTAGTATAATCTGCAAGAGCAAAGCATAGCCTCGATGCAAATATCAGAAGAAAGATACCAAGCTAGTTGTATCACATTCTGAAAGCAGTTATAATGAGTCCCGTGTCAAAAAAAAAAGCATGCATTTAGTGAAATTCTGCTGGGGTCTGTCCTGAGTCAATGCTCTCATTAGTTATGTGATATAGGTTTATTCAATGTGTAGATAGTATATGGGTGGGAAGACTGTCAGTATAGCTGAGAATACATCTAGAACTCAGAACAATCAAGACAAATTGGAGGTGCCATCTAAAAGAAATACAAGGTACTTAATAACGACAAGTGCAAAGTATTAATCCAAGTGGGAAACATCAGCTAGGTAGTAACAGTAAATAGCTGTTTACAACCATTTTCAAATATGTGGAAGTTTGCTGTAGGGAGCAGCAGAGTTGATGGTATTCTGTGTTCATTGTAAGTAGTAAAGGAGTTAATGTAAAGGAGATTTAGAAAGATACGAATAGTAAAGCATTGAAATCAAATTTGTCTGAGAAGTTTGTATCTTCATAACTTCAGCAGTGTCTTCAGTCTCCGCAAATGTCTGTCATCACTGACCTATGTAGTTCTGCCTTGGACAAATCAATGGGCTAAATGATGTCTTGGGGTTACTTCTCTACAATATCGTGATTCTATGTCTATCCAGAAGCTACTGCAGCCACCTTCAGCAGCTAAGAGGCACATGCATACTGCTTTCCTACGTGAGAATCCAGCTGAGATGCAGGAATGCATGACAGCATCACCATATGCTCCTCTCTCTCACAGTAGTATTGACAACAGTTCCTTCCTGCCAGCTCTAAAGTATACTTCATTCCTTCTGTATAAACCATATGCACAGGGAGAGTGCTGATAAGGAGACACCCTACAGTCAGTGCCAATAAGTTTCAGCAGATGATGCCTGCAGTACTTGCTTGTAATTTGGCTTTACATTTGGGATTCTGTAACGTATCTGCAAGCACCAAATATAGCAACCTGGCTAGGTAAATTCACATAGATACAAGGGTGCATACGAAAATTGAAGACAGAAGACAGTAATGAAAGCAAGAGCAAAACTGCAGCAAATGCAGAGCTTTCTCAATCAATCCAGGTATAGATAAAGTGTTCCCATAGGCACAGCATGCATTTTCCTTGGCATTTCTATAATCTTCAAAACACCTTTTAAGAATATTAGAACATCAGTAGCTTTTAGAAGACAAAAAATTATAGGAACATGTTTGCATTGCTTTTAAAAAACAGATTTATATGCCAAATCTAACAGAAAAGGCCCGCTCATCTGTCACAATTGGGAGAGATATATTCCTCAAGAACGATTCAAATCATTAAAAATAGATTTTAAGGAATTTTTTTGATAGATCTGTTACAGGCTACTGTTTAGTGTGGGTACACTTCTAAGATCTAGTAATTAACAAACCCTAGTATGTCTTTTTCTTGCATCCCTCTGATACCTAAAAACTAATAACAGCTAGTCTTAATTTCCTGTGTGAATAAAATAAACCTTTCTTTCCAAAGGTATTCTAATTTTGAACTTTAATCTATTGAAGAACATCTGAGCTCTTTTAAATGAAGAAAGCTGAACAACAACATTGTCTAGATATAATCTCTATACACATGTGTTGTTATAATGGTAACATAACCAGTGGGAATATAAATTCACTGCCCGTGACTTTGTCACAGATATAAAGATCTTCTGGAGAAGACATGTACATCAAGCATAACAATATATGACATTTCTCCACCTCTGCAGGAATCAGTTCATCAGATACTCTGTTTAAGGAAATTCCAGCACTGTAATTTGCCTTTTTGCTTTTAAGCAACAATGCGATAATGCAGAAGCCGCGTTCAATGATTCAGAATGATTTAGTTTGCAGGAAGCCCATTAATTTAACCATATTTTCCCATACTTTTCAGCACCATGTCCTGTCATCTGGAAATAATAGAAACCATAATAGTAAATTCTGAAAGCTAAGAAACAACATGCAAGTACAGTTCACGTGGTATTTACTGGTATGCTAATGTTAGCCCAGCCTAACCAAAGTTAGAGTTTCTTGGTAAACCTAGATTAGCTTTCTAGTGAAAAGGATACTGAAGTAACAATCAAAAACAAATGTGTCATAGTTCTGTATTTATTTACATGACAGCATGAATATAAGCTGGATATATGGATCCTGAATCAAAAATATATGGTAAGTGAGCATTTTCTTATTGTTGCAAAGATGTATAATATGGACTCTGTGAGTGTAAAATGGGAATAAGAAAGAGAAAGAGTATCATCACATTTCAAGTGTGACTAAGTTTTCTTTACCTCTCACCCTTAAAAAGTGTTGCTCAAAGTTATTTTTAAATATATGATTACTACACTTTTATTGTAAATTTATCTTTTCTGTATTCTGAAAGGAAAATTTTCTGTAAAGTATTTGGATCTGTCATTTCATTGTCAGTAAATTTAGTTTCCTCACAACATTTTTCAATCAGAACATCAGTCTAGAATGAAGCAAGGCTTTCTAGTAAGGCCCATAACAAAGCTCACATGTTGGATTCTGTAGCCCAGTTATAAGCAGTAAATATATTTTTAGTTTTTGACAATGGAAATGTGTTTCAGATGGATTTAATGTTCTCTAAAGGCAGTTCTCTTTCTTCAGATTAGAAAATAGTCAATTAAATTGAAATTTAAAAAAATCTCTTCACAAAAGAGGGGGGAAAAGCAAAGAAGAGGAAAAGCTTTGCAAACTTTGTATGCTTCCACGGTGCTCATTATGGCTTGTGATCTCTAGAAAATGGTGTGAATTAGAAAGTCTCTAAACACTGAGCCAGTTCTGATGCCCATTAGTTAATTGAAAGTTAAGTGGCTCCTTGCATCCCCCCGTATACATCTCTACATAAATATATGTGTACACATTCACATACAAATATGTGTAATTTTTTTGTCTGTTTATTTGCATATAGAGATAGACAGAGAGATAGATGGACAGACAGAGAGACAGATGGATTATGTGGATACTAGTGTCCGACACTCCAATAGCTCTGTTTTGAATAGAATATGAAACAAAATGGAGGATAGGACATCTCAGAGGTGTCATAAAAGGCTGCAGCGCCCTCCTTACTTACATTATATAAACCTTAATGGCCAATTTGGTCACAGATGCAAATTATTAATATGCACTGGATAGTAATTACATTAGAACGGTCACAAAGTAGCTGCATCACAAACTTGAGTATTATTTTGCTTTGAAGTAAAAGACCTTTGGGTTCCTTATCAAATTTCTTACCAAATCACTGCAAGATCTGTAGTAAATAACGATAAAGAAAGAAAAAGAATAACAGAAAAAAATTCCCAGGATTACTTAGGTTTATAAGGTGTACTTAGTTCTTTCACACCTTCCTTTACTGTTTTCCTAATTGTTCTATACACCTGTGAATGTGATGTTGGTAGCAGAGTGGTCAGCAGAACTGATGCTAGTGTTGCTGGTCTCACAGAGTGTACAGCTACTCTGATCAAACCCCAATTCCTGTTGAAGGGAATTTGAAATTAAACTCTCCATTTCCATGCCTGGTACCCTTAGACTGTTACAATTGATGCTTAAAACCTTTTACACTGCTGAATTTTAGGCACATGAATAATCTATTTCAGAAGACACTACTCACAGGTTTAAAGGGATTTCCGAGATTTAGGTCCTACCCAAAACAATATGGAAAAATTGATAAAGCTGAGACGATGAAAAGAGGGATTTTCCCTCAGGACTGTAAGTACACTCAAAAGCTGAAAAGTGAATAAAGCTGAGGAATAAAATGTTTTATTTTCTTCTGTATTACTGCTTGAATAATACTCTCCACTAAAGAAATTTATGGCCCATAAATACATTTATGCTGATCAGAACCCCTAGCATGAAGGACAAGTTGACATACACTTTTTTATGATTCAAGAAACTGAACCTAAATGAACTTAGATAAGAAAAACAGAACAGACCGGAAGTTCTTCTGAAGATATTATATCTATATCATGGAACTGGAAGACATTGTCAAATTAGAAACATGTAGTGATTTTTCTTAAAGTTCTATTTGTTTTACTCACCTAACCTATGAAAATAAGGCATACGAAAACATTATGGGAATGTCTGCTATGAATTAGTTTGGGTTTTAGAAAAGAATTTTCTCAAATATTAACATTTATCATATTTTTCTAGCAGGAAAAAATAGTTTATCATAATTGTTAGTGATCACTGCATCTATCTATATTTTACTATTTTGCTGCCTTCATAAATAACAAGAAACTGTCTAAAAAGAAGTCTACTGAAACCAGAGACATCTGATAAAATCTAACTAATATGTATTTATTTATCATCCATTATTTTGAAGACTTTTGATACAAAATGAGAATTTGACTGCAGATATTTCTCTAAAAACAAGAGGGGAAAATATGTTTTCCAAACAAATAACAACTTATGCCATACAAAGAATGTCATGTGTTTGTTTGAAAAATCTGGTTTGGAAGGGAAAGAAAAGATTAAGGTGCTAGTTTGCATGTGCCAAGTATTTAGATTACATTTATATCTTTGTTTCCTGTTCAGCAACAGGAACTTAGTTAAAGAACTCCTTTTAATCCTGACAATCATAGTGTGTCAACAGAAAGAACCAGTCTCTGAGATACTGGGATCATAAGATTATGTTCAGCTTCTGAACTAATTATCAGGAATTTGAACTGGAGGTACAAAAGCAGGCACTATGTTGTGCTTGTTGGTCCATGTGCTTACAAGATCAGCAGTTGTGTTCCTGAGCAACTCTCAGTAGCTACAATTGCCTGGGTTTTTTTCTGAAGGACAACCCTGGCAACTCTAAACAGCCAAAAAATCTGAAAAGACACTTCTGTATGCAGAATGCAGAAACATAGGCAAGTTCAGTAACTTACAGTAAAAATACACCCAACAGACTCTGAAGTCAGGATGCCACATACAAGCCATTCATCATATACAGACTAAAATTAAATTTCATCCAGAATTTTTCCTTATATGTGCATTAGTGTGTCTGGAAAATATATCAGTCCTGATGCACAAAGGTGTAGTGTCAGACAACCTTCTGATCAACTTCTGATCAAATCTTAGGAAACAGCAAAAACAGCTCTGCCACAGGGTAACCACCAAATGGATGAATAAAGAAATGATGAATTAATTTCATCCATTTTAAACACTCTCCATCTGCTAGCACATGTGATAATGTTATTGAAGACAATACATAAAAAGGTGACAGCCTGGTGTGTATGATTCCCATTCACAGTCCTGAAGAAATCCGCCTTCAGTACAGTGTCCTACAGTGAGCACTGTTGTGACTTCTTATTGAAATCAATAGCTTAGATGGCTGATGATAAGCAGACTGCAGGAAACCAGATGTTCCTTGATTTTACTGATACCATGTTCTCAAGAAAGCAAAGACGTGAACATATGATTATCTATGTTCCAGATAAAATAGTAATTCCCTGCTGTATACATCCTGTAATCTTAGATCCCTCCCCAAACACCAGTTCAGAATACTTGTCTGAGCATAGGTCCTCCCACAGACCTTCTTCTCCTGAGCCCTTTTTCTCGATTGTCCATGATGAGATCGAACTGTACATGGTAAGGCAAGCTGCTTTTCTCCAGCACTGTCATATTTTTCTTCCATAGGCAGGAAAGAAAGCAAGGTCATTCAGATTGGGACCTTTGTATTTGAGAGATTTCATAAACGACAAGGTGGAGCTCAAGGTTACAGTAGGATACTGACTGCTTTTAGTAATGGAATGAAAACTGTCTGTACATCATGCCTGAGTCTGTACCAGCATGCTGGGACTTAAACCAAATGTCCATAGCTGTTCAAGCTGCTTACTGGCCAGCTCAAACTCTGCCTGTAGAATGGATCAAGTCATCTGTTTCTCAAGACAAAGAAACTCCAACACACGGGTAGTAGCCCACAGTCCAGATCTGTCCATAAAGGCAAGAAGCTTGACTGTACCTTCAGTACAGCCACCCAAAGGCAACAGAGATAGCCAAACTATTCCTTCCAGTCACTAGCTGCTTGAAAACGATGCTTTGGCTTGGAGGCAATAAAAGCCTATGAGGAAATGCAAGACCAAAGGTGGAGAGTTGGTTGCTTTCCTCAGGTTGATGTTTTGGAAGAGAGAGAGTTTCAGTTAAAAAAAGCACTGAGATTGGAGTGGTGGTAGGATAGGTTTGTGTGTCTAGAAGTTAGAGAAAAATTGTTTAGAAAGTAAACAAGATATCTGTGTCTGGTGGCTGGCCATAGAGTCATGATATTAATATGGAAAACTTTAATTATTATTTTTGATGAAAGAGGATATTACAGTGTACTTAATGTTATGTGATCATTACACTTTGCTAAGGGAAACATCATCAATGGATTCAGGAATACCTTATATCACTGGGCAGTGATTTTCAATAATCTTTGATCTGGTGAACCCAAAAACATTTCCTAGGGCAGATGGAGGCCATTATTAGAAAGGTAAGATTTATGGCACATAATTAGGGGAAATATTCTCTGCAATTAGGATTTCTTATGGCTTTTAGTAGATGGAGTGTAGAAATGTGATCTATCACCAGTCATACACATTCCCAGTGAATGAAAAATGGTGCATAAAATATCCTCGTAACGATGCATATTTGCTTTACATATGTCAGTAAGAGTGTGAGGAAATCAAGCTGAAATAACTGAATTCCAAATACTGTTTTATTAACAAGATGGAGATACATGAGGGCTAACTCTTGATGTAGCTGGCAGCCACACCAGTGTTTAGATTATAGTATTCTCAGGGGCCCCTACATTGTCATTTGCAAACTGATGAATCTACAAATCTCCAGTATTGTTCTCAAGGGACAGTAGTTACATTTTGCAGAGTTGTATATTTTCTCTATCCCCTAATTTTTTACAATTTTGCTCTTGAACTGTATACATTATGAAACCATGCCTGACATTCAACTACACAGACAGTGAGTGTTTTCCACACTAACCTTTCTGGTAAAAACACAGATTCTCCTGCAGAGACTTGGTGACACTGTTGCAGGTCTGTGATATATTTAGTCAAAAGTATGCTTGCTTTAGGGTCAAAACAGTCTCAATTGCCAAGACTTATTTTTTAATTTTTAATTTTAAACCAGATTTTACCATTTTTGCTTGCACAATACTTTAAACTGTCACAGATTTGACTTCGTTACTTTCTGCAATCGAATCCTATAAAGTATTAGCTTCATTTTTCTCCATGCTATCTGTAAAAATGACAAAGTTCTGCAGGCATTAGTAGCTTAGGACAGGTTGTTTCACAGGATTTGTACAAGCTCTAAAAGTATTCTGCTTTCTTGGCTGAGTCATTAAGATGTGGAGCTGATTATAGGTTTGAGCCCATAACAGAATCTGCCCGCTTTTTATATCATCGGTAATTTCATTAGCTATTATTGTTCAGACCTCTCATTATAAATGGCCACGTCTTTCACTCAGCTGTCAATAATCCAGTGTTCCCCCAGCAAAGACATTTAAAGCTTTTCTGTGAGTATTCAAGTGTTACATGACATAGTTTTATAAATTCTAGCCCTACTCTTCTGCATTTGTTTTTCTATTTGCTGTCTTCCTAGAATAGATTCTCACCTTCTTTATCTGTGATGTATACAACACTTATAATGTAAGGAAACCACACAAACACATTTGAATTTCAAATTATCATGCTTATTAATTATAAACAAAGATATAGATCTATATGACATAAATAATAGCTGCTTTGCATGATTTAAGATTACAAATATAGTCATTCAGAGTAGAAAATTTAAAGGGAGCAAAGGCAAAATCCACCCAGATGGCCTAGGAATTCAGAAAAAATATTTTCAGCAATATATACAGAATAATTTGGGGGAAAAGAAGCTTCATTTTCTATTCCTCCAATTGCACAGCTAATGCCATCTTCATAGCTGGATAAGACTCTTCATACTGTGTGTCACTTGTTTACTTATTTATTACTTTCTCCAAACAGCAGAAATGTTGACTTAAGGTTACAAATACCAGAGATACACAGGGAAAGTATAGAGTGTTTGATTTACGTATGTTTTCCAGATGAAATGTTAAGAATAAATCCTGTATTTGTACTGCAAGAATGAAAATAACAAAATGAACTACAGGCCTTTTTATTCGCTCAGATTTCTACATTGCCTATTAGGAAAAAACAACTTTCTGAGGGATTGAATCCAGCCCCCTCCTACTGTTACTGAATATGGCCAATATTCTCATTCAGGAACCAATCGGCTTCCTTTTTAATGCTCACTAGATATTTTGTACATGTAGATATTTTTATACACCTATTTGTGGAATTTCTTCCTACCTTCCTTAAGTAAGGGTGTAACAAGACCATTTTTTCCAGTTATAGGAAACCATGATGGCCATAATTTTTCATGAACAAATTCTGTGCATAGACTTTCATAGATAACTATAATCCCAGTTAGTCTACTCTGTTACAGTAAACACAAATATACTATATCCCAAATGCCATGATTTAATATTTTACACTGTTTTTTAATATTTTTCTCCACTGACCCTTTTTTGATAATAAAAAAAAAAGTGAGCTCTTTACCTTCTTTTCCTACCCAAGGAACATAACTGCTTGTCTCCTGTTATTCTGGACACCTAAGTAGTGCAAAACACTTACAAAAGAACTCATGAAAACTGCTAATGCATCGCACTGTAGGATTTTAAAACATTTTTCTTTACAATGACTCTGTGACCTAGTAAGTTATCTTTGTGTTCTCCAATCTGCAAATATTTTACAGAAAACTGATTTTGAAAAGATTTCTAAATTTTTAAAGACACTAGATGTACATAAAGTTGTCAGAGCACCAGCAATGCTCTTTCATTTGTATTTTTGGTAACACTGTATTTTTTATATGGTACAATCTTCCTTCAGACCAAATTTTATTTCTGATATTTTTGTTTGGTTTTTTTACTCTTATACTAGTTTTAATATCACATAGAAACTATAACAATTGGCATGAAAACATTATTTTTGTTTTCCCACTTTACCTTTTCCCAAAACATCCCTGAATTAAAAGAAAGTGCCATTTCTCCTCTCTAGCTTCACATGTAGTTTTCCATTCTAAAGTGAAGTGTTCTGTTGAAGCAGAGCTCTGTGACAGTACAGTAGCAAGAGAACTGGTACCCGGAAAAACTAGACTTTTCTCCCTCACAGGTTCACAGTACAAAATAGAACAGATTTTATAGCTTGCTGGCAAAAGAATTTCTTACAGAATTTGGTAATATTTACCAAATCAACTGTCCTTCTTGACACTCCATCAAATAATATTATTTCTACATGGGCCCAGATCACAAGTTGATATAAAATAAATTAAAAAGTTTCCTTGACACACAGGCACCAATTCATTAATCTATGTGAAGCTTCAGGATATTAAAAAAATCTTTGTAAGTAAAAAGGATATCGCTTGTCTGTCTTGTGTTTTTTCAATGGTCAGCTCTTTAAATCAGTGTACAAACCAGCAAGAATTTCATCTGTTTGCAGGGACTTCTGCCTAAGCTGCATGCAACCAATTGTATTGGATAATTATCACTGCTGTAATTGATCATTATTACAGATTATCCTTAAAATAACGTTGGTTTATTTCATACTGTTTATCTCTTTAACAGAGATACATGTATAAATTTATAAAGAAGAATACTTTCTTTTTCATTATTCTTGTGATCACAACAAAGAAAATGGCTTTTAAAAGGGGATACCAGCCAGAAAACATATGACACTGCATATTATATTTTAAATTAATCAGTTTGGCTAATATGATAATGCCTTCACTCAGTGTACCATACTGTCAAGGACAGGATTGTTTTCTGTTTAGTTTTCCCAGAGTCAAGAGTGGACACAATTCATGTGTAGGCAACTCAGCCCATCATGCTTTTACCAGTCTTTTCTGAACTGTGATCGAGCTTTTATCTGGTAGCAACAAAGAGGATTATCATTACAGGGATAATCACAAGAAAAAATGCACAATCCGTCTGGTGAGAATACTGGCATGTATACATGAATCTAAAACACACATAATACTTTCCTGCCATATTTTTAGTCAAGATGTACAGAAATCTAAAGTATAAGGGAAGACTGAAGATCTAACATGGTTAGCTTTAAGGAAATAACATTGGCAGAAAATGAGGTAAGAACTGATAATAAAAGGAATATTTGATGCAGAAAATTTAATGAACACACTACAAAGGCTTCACAAGTGCCATGGCCTTGCAAATATAATTCCATTATTTTTTATGTGCAGCAATAAAGATTTTGACAGCTAGACGGAGTCATTGCAAAATATGCTTTCAACCCTGAGGTAATTTATATTATTAAAGCATTGCCTCTGATAGACATTTAAGAGGTACAATTGTAGTCACACTTCACATGGTAATATATTGCATCATTGCTAGGATGCAATTGTAGAAAAACAACTTGAAGATGAAGAGTTTCAAATAAAGGAAGCTTTAAAATGACCGTGATTACATGTATGTGTTATCGGCATGTTCAAAAAATGTTGTAATTGCTCTTCTCCATTGCCATATGTCCCATTTCCTTATCTGTATACCAAAAACTGTTGATGTGTCTAGTAAAACACTTAAAAATCTATTATTACAGACAGCTGTTCATCTGTTTTCTGCTTTCAATTTAGTTTAACTTCAAATTTAGGGGGAAAAATGCACGGATTGTAGAATTCTTAGGGAAAGATGTGTTACTATTTTAATTAAAGGAAGAGGCATAAATACATAAAATAGTATACTTAATTCATGAATAATATCAGTGTAGTCTTTAAGAAGAACATGGGTCTCTTTTGGTTTTTTTTTACTTATCCTGGGACCTAACAGAAAAGGGTCGTGTAATATGGGATCATTTAGTAGAAGGAATATGAAAGGCTCATTGAAGTTTAATGAAATGAGAAAATTCAAGATTCAGTGAAAAAGAGGAGAGGCACATAGTGGAGTACAGCCTCAGGGGAGTAGAGGGTCAGAACAGAAGTCTGAGGTCCTAATGAACAGCTGCTCTTCTGCTTCCAGCCTGGAACAGAGAGAGTGTCTGGACTCCTTGGGTTTTGCCTGCACCAAGTAAAACTGGCAAAAAAAGCCTAACACTGTGACCAGGGAACAAAGACATTTACATTTTTTTTAAGTTGCTTATTTTTTTCTCAGAATCACAGAATCACAGGGTTTGGAAGGGACCTCTGGAGATCATCTAGTCCAACCACCCTGCCAGAGCAGGTTCACCTAGAGCAGGTTGCACGGGAATGCATCCAGGTGGGTTTTGAATATATCCAGAAAAGGAGATTCCACAACCTCTCTGGGCAGCCTGTTCCAGTGCTCTGTCATCCTCAAAGTAAAAAAGTTTTCCCTCATGTTAAGATAGAATTTTCTGTGTTCCAGCTTGTGCCTGTTGCCCCTTGTCCTGTCGCTGGGCACCACTGAAAAGAGTCTGGCTTCATCCTCTTGACACCCATCTCTGAGATACTTAAAAGCATTGATAAGATCCCCTCTCAGTCTTCTCTTCTCCAGGCTAAACAGACAGACACAGGTGTCTCAGCCTTTCCTCAGAAGAGAGGTGATCCATTCCCTTGATCATCTTTGTAGCCCCCTGCTGGACACGCTCCAACAGGTCCATGTCTCTCTAGTAGTTCCTTGTCTTTCTTGAACTGGGGAGCCCGGAACTGGACACAGTACTCTAGATGTGGCCTCACCAGGGCAGAGTAGAGAGGGAGGATGACCTCCCTTGACCTGCTGACCGCATTCTTTTTAATGCACCCCAGGATACTATTGACCTTCTTGGCCACAAGGGCACATTGCTGTCTCATGGTCATCCTGCTGTCCACCAGGACTCCCAGGTCCCTCTCTGCAGAGCCACTTTCCAGCAGGTCAGTCCCTAACCTGTACCGGTGCCTTGGGTTATTACTGCCTAAGTGCAGGACCCTACACTTGCTCCTGTTGAACTTCATTAGGTTCCTCTCCACCCAACACTCTAGCCTGTCCAGGTCTCGCTGAATGGTAGCACAGCCTTCCGGTGTGTCAGTCACCCCTCCCAGTTTTGTGTCATCAGCAAACTTGTTGATGGTACACTCTGTCCCCTCATCCAGGTCATTGATGAACGTGTTGAACAAGACTGGACCTAGTACTGACCCCTGGGGAACACCGCTAGTTATGGTCTCCACCTGGACTCTGCCACTAATCACAACCTTCTGAGCTCTGCCATCCAGCCAGTTCTCAATCCACCTCACTGTCCACTCATCTAACCCACACTTCCTAAGCTTACCTATGACAATGTGATGGGAGACAGTGTCAAAAGTCTTGCTGAAGTTGAGGTAAACCACATCCACTGCTCTCCCCTCATCCACCCACTCAGTCATGCCATCACAGAAGGCTATCAGATTGGTCAAGCATGATTTCCCTTTGGTGAATCCATGTTGACCACTCCCAATAACCTTCTTTTCCTCTACGTGCTTAGAGATGACTGTTCAATCACCTTTTCAGGGATGGAGGTGAGGCTGACTGGCCTGTAGTTTTCTGTGTCCTCCTTCTTGCCCTTTTTGAAGACTGGCATGACATTAGCTTTCCTCCAGTCCACAGGCATCTCTCCTGTTCTCCATGACCTTTCAAAGATGATGGAGAGCGGCTTCACAATAACATCTGTCAGCTCCCTCAGCACTTGTGGGTGCATCCCATCAGGACCCATGGATTTGTGACTGTCAGATTTGCCTACATGATCTCTAACCTGATCTTCCTCGATCAAGGGAGTGTCTTCCTTTCTCCAGGCTCTCTCTTACCTCCAGGTCTGGGATTCCTGAGGGCCAGCCTTAGCAGTAAAGACTGAAACAAAGAAGGTATTCAGTAGCTCCACCTTCTCTGCATCCTCCATCACCAGGGCACCTAACTCATTCAGCAGCAGGCCCTCATTTTTGCTGGACTTCCTTTTACTACTGATGTATTTGAAGAAGCCCTTCTTATTGTCCTTGACGTCCCTTACCAGGTTTAATTCCAATTTCTGTTGATTTTGGAAGAGGAGAGTTTGCTTTGGCTAGCAAATTAAAATAATCTGGCCAGGCTAATTATGCCACCACCCCAAGACGATTGTGGACCACTTTAGGAACCCAGACATCATTTTCTTTTAAGTTTTTGCTCTGTGTTCAGCAACAATAAGTTCTGCAATATGTAACACAAAATAGCTGTTGAATTCAGTCTTCTCCCAGTCAGAGAAGCAAACCGTCTCAAAGCCTCTGTTTGCATAGCTATGCCTGGAGATAAGCAGTGTATCATGGTGCATATGCCCTCACCAGAGACCTAGAGGGGTATCAACTTTCTTAACAAATTCAGCTGCTGAGAGGTACAGATATTTAATGTTGACTGGCAGATTATAACTTTAATACCCTTTTATAACAGGGAGATGCCTTGCTACAGCAAAAAGCTGTTTATATAAAAAACCAGGAACTATCACATGGAGCTATTCCCCTCACACACACCCACCAGTAGCATCATAAACAGTTAAAATAGTAAATATAGCATAATTACCATGTTTCTTCAGAAAACCTACTCACAACTGTCCTATGGGAAGAGACTCTGGCACGCATCTTAGAATAATTCTATTCCATTTCAGAAACAAGACTTAACATGAACCTTACAATATTCAGTTTCAGAGCAGAATATACAAACCATCAAAGACTGCTCTATCGCTAATATTTCATAAATATATTTAATTATTCTTTAGATCTTTAACAGGGGATCATTCAAATTTGTAATCCCAGATTTTCATGTAAGAGTGCCTGAATTTATGTCATGTTTGAGGTAGCATGCCAAAGTACCCAGATTTAAATGAGGGGTTTTATTATGCAATGACATAACCTCTCTGAAAAATACCCCTGAAAATCCTGCACTGGTATTTGGAACTAAAACTTCATATATCAGTCTTTGATCGCAAGTGGAGAAAAAGTTAATCATGGGTTCTGTCTCTGAAAGAGCTATATTTAGGAGAATCAGCAATTGCTATACAAATAGAGGTTTGTTTCCATTCAGAACAATTCTTGTTTACTTGTATAGACGTCATTAACTATTTCAAGACTACAGTGCCTTAGAGGGCTCTAAGAACTCAAACTATGTAACAAAGGTGCAAAAATGAGATCAGCAGAGTGATATTTAGTACCCTTAAAAATATGTTGCTTAGTAGAATGAAAGCTACATTCTCCTGCTAAAGTCCTCTTGATGGGATGATGGAATAGTCCTCAATGTGTGAAAACAATTTAAAAGGTACTTCTAATTTTAAATTTAACTTTCAGCACTTACTGAAAGAAAATGAGGGAAAATCTCTAGTCATCACATCATACTGGCGTAAGTCTTCAAGTTGACATCTGGCTGTCCACGAGGTTCTCTTTAAAAAATAAAACACTTCTAACAATTAGGATGACAAAAACCCGAAATTTATCATGGTATCAGTAAACTCGGACACAATACCAGACTGAACAATACGCTCTGGAGTATTGGGGCATTAAATAGTTATTTATTTATTTATTTATATATTTTAATTTCTATGTGCTGTTGATTCTGAGCATGGTGATAGAATTGTCAATATTTGTAATACCTAGGAATTGAGCATTGGCCTCTCAGAGAAATTTCTACAGTCATTCTTACCTTTGTATATCTGGTGTTATAAGAGTCTCATTTTCTGGAGGATTGACTCTGTCCATGTAGCACAGATTAAAAATCACTATGCTGGTAGTGAGGATGATAAAGAAGCACCTATCAGCCATTTCTGTGTTGTTTCCAATTGAAAAGTGTTCATAGCACATACCAGACTCCAAACAAATTGACCAAAAATATCCTGCAAATATGGGCTCCCTCTGCCTTTAAGTCTAATGAGTAATACGTTGCATATACTAATCATAAGCCATTTGCCCATGGCAGGCAGCTAGAAATGCTCTCACTTGTTTGGAAGGCACACAAATGCATGTGAAGTTGGCTGAAAACTATACAGCATCACCTCTTCCTGAGCCTCTTCACTAAAAGGAGTGCAATTCTGGTTTGGTTCAATTCACACTCAATCCTCCTGTGTAGCAGTGGAGGTTGTTTATGAGTTAAAATTACATATAAAAGGATGCAAAAGACCATTTTAATAACCTGCCTTTGAAAATTTAGTCTACTGGTGTACATTTACTCCTTGAAATATCTTATTAATACTCTTTGCATTTAGTTACTGGTGGACTCTAATTTTTTTTAAACATCAGCTATAAAAAGCTGTGAGAATTATTGTATGAAGTAAATAATATTTTTCTTATTAAAATAAGTGGTCCCATACAGGTGAATAGATTAATCTGTCTCAGGCTTACAAAACTGTCATAGAGCACATGTAATAGAAAAGATTTTGATCATGACAAGGAAAAAAAATTATATTACTTCTAGTCAGAATATGGGACTAAATTTTATCACAAATAATGCAATGCCTCCTACCGGCTCCTTGGCCTATAGCAGAGGAACGTTTTTACCTTGGGTAAAAATCCAGCATGTTTGGACTTCTTTGCAATTTGCTGCTTCTTTCCAAAAATACATGTTCTGTTTTCCCATATATATGCTCCTTTTCCACACAACAGCAGATATTTCTTTCCAATGTATAATAGATCGTATTGTCCCTGACCCTTGGGTGTTCCAGCTGGATGCACTTGACAAGCTCCGGAAGATGAATCTATTTGCATGACCTTAGAACTTGATATGTTGAGTGTCTTAACTTCCCCATGATGCCAACAATCATGTTTTGATGGATAGGACTAATGAAACATAATTCTGTAGTTATGAAGCCCCCTTGTGCTAATAGTTGGGTTAAATCTCTTTGAAGCTGGTAGGCGTAATAGCTGCTGCTTAGAATAAACGTGAAGAGATATTGAACTCTTTAATGGAAACAAATAGCTGAAATAATATGAGCCATGACGAAAATATGACTACAGGGGAAGACTGTTGTGGAAGCTAAACCATCTGTCAAAATGGCCAATATATGGGAGAGATGGTTTGGTGGAAAGAAACCTAAATTTGACCAAGGACACTATCACAGAAGCATCCTTGAAGCTATTGTGATTCTCAGGAAAAAACTATGGCAGCTTTGTAAGTTAAGCCCTAACTTTAAAGAAAAACTTAAATGTTAAAAGAAAAGCAGGGAGTGGTGATCACATAAAAATATCCTCCTTTTTTGTTCCTGAAAAAAAATACACAAAAATATGGTAATAAAATTGATATAATTTTAACTAATAGTTTAGCTCAAATAGAAGAAATGACTAAACAAGGATAAAATTTGAAAAACAAAGAAGCTAAGGTAAGTAGAAGATAAATGACATGATAGTATTTTATATTTTTCACCTAGAAAATTCCTCTGCTGATAGCTAAAAATAACCACCAAAATCACTTTTGCAATACTGTCAGAATGAAATGAAAACTAACATTACAGATTTTCAGATATAAATAACACCAAATTAACTGATCTATGATGCCAGCTAAGCTTAAAAGCTTGCTTTCAGAAAAAAAAGAGATATCAGAACAGCTAGTAAAGACACTTATTTTACTTTAAAATTTCCCCTTGACTATTTTTCAGTAACTTTCCAAGATTTCTCCTTTTAAACAAGCACTAAGTATAAAAAGATTCACTTTAGTGTATAGTTATTTCACTAGCAATTTGCTAAGGTTTTTTATTCTAATTTACTTTAACTGTTAACCTTTAATTATAGAGTTACTATTCTGAATAAAAATTATAGAGGTTGTTTCCTCTGCAATTGTTTTCAAAATTCTTAAAAGACGAAACTAGTAAATCCATATTCATCTCTCAGTCACACAAGAATAGCTTAGACAGAATAAGGCACCACCTACCTCAAAATCAGATTACGTTTTGGGACTCTTTGTACAAGGGTGTGGAGGTAGATGTCTGCCATGAATAAAAACATTCACTCTGTAATATTGCTCCTTTAACCTCTAGAGATCTGATTTTAAATGTAACAATGCAGGATATTTTAAATATATTTTTATTGTTATTCATTCCAAGTACTGAATAACACGGAAGTATAAGCTGAGGCCTAGGCAATCAACTCTGCTGAGGAAACTCAGACATATTTGTTTCACTAAAAACAGAGACTTGAATATGTCCCTAGCTTTGTTTGTAATGACAAAACAAAAATGCCACAACTCATTTACTTCAATTTTGCACTGAATTTGTCCACAATACTTTATTGTTGTGTGCCTTTTCCTTGGAAAGCTCAACTGAGAGGTGGAAGCTCTGATTCACATTGAATCATAACAATTTTTCCAGTCTTGATTTTTGCAATGACATGAACATGTCCAAAAACAGTAGTGGAGTTAACATTCTGACCCAACATTGATTAAAATACACACATCGATTCACTAGGCTTTGAAGCATACCCCAGATGAGACTCTGTGAAAGATAGACTCACTGATTTTAAAAAAAGATTAATCTAAATTTAAAAATAAAAGAATAAGGATCTCGGGATTATTATCTCTGAATTTACTGTTGTTTTTATTGAGCTAAGAGCTAATTTAGGACAGGGATATATTGTAGATGCAGATGTGCTGCTTAGCACACTAATCCCTGATCTAGCCTAGACAGAATGTCCAGGAGGATGTTGGTGCATGTCATCATCCTGATTGATAGAAAGCTGAGATGTATCTAGCTCTCACAAGCTGAGAAGGACTTCTATGGCCTGCACTTTAGATGCAAACTTAGATTAATGATAGGCAAAGTGATACAAAAAGGAAGGGTCCCTCACAGTTACAAAATGCAAGTGAGGAAGTATCTCACTCTATGACAACATGAACAATTCTTAAGTTCCTTTACAATAGTCATCTAAAAGTTGAACAGGTCTGATTAAACAGTGAATAAAAGAAACAAAAGGCATTTTTTTCTTCTGCAAGAGAAGCTGAGGCACTGTGTTGAAATGGAGCAAAAGGGAACAAATTTGAACTATCCAATCGTACAACACTTCCAAGCTGCAGTTTGTGAAGCCTACAGTAATTTAACACATGTCATGGAGCACTTAGAAATGTAATAAAAATCCTGTTTATTACTAGTGCAGCTCTGGGCCAGAGCATTCATGTGAGACTCATCTGATCCTTATAGTTGATGACCTTAGAAACTATCCCCATCAGGAAGAACAAGAAGATTTATTGTTCTAGGGATTTTTATACCCTGCAATACTTTCACAGGCAGATTTTATATAAATATGATTGTTTACTAAAGCTTAGACTCCTCTGTGTGTCTCAAAATAGTCCTCTGCAGATCTAATATTCTTTCAGAAAAATAAGATTCCACCGCAAGCACAGTTTCCCCCTCCCTTTTCCAGATGGTTACCTTTCTCCTGAGGAGCAGAGACAGAATGGATAGGGTTGGGTGCCTTCACTCATAGATTTCAGCCCAGAAAATTCAGCTGTCAGGTGGCACAGCTCTCCCCCTTTGTTCTCAGTCTCCTCTTAATTTGTCTTCACAAGAGGAAGATATCTAGCCAGTATAACATGATTGAACACAAGTGAAAAATCAGGCGCATAGAATGGCTGGGACCTTAGCATGAAGGAGTCATAGGTAAACCTGCACTGCAGAATTTGCCAATTTATCTCTCCAAACTCCTTCCACTGTAGGAGTTCCTATATGGAGATGAGGAATTTAACCACATGAAGCTTCTGTTCTTCAGTATTCCAGCTTACTATTCCTTAAACTTTTCCATATAGCGCACCAGAACAAATACCCCAGCAGTGCAAAAGCTGTTGCAAGAGGAACTTGGGGAAATTTTCTCACAAATTCTTTCACACTTTTTCCAAGGTGTTCTCTCAGCAAATTTTTATTTGTTAGAACTTGCCCTTTAGTTAGGGATGTAAAGTACTGGACTCAGGATAATGACATCTGATCCTCAGATGCCCTTAGGTTTTCTCCTCAGCTGTTATTAGGGGAATTCTTCATCAGCTGGATGTTGTTGAGACAGTCATGATCGGAAATCTTGTCTGCCATGTTAGCTAATACAGTGGAGGCTAAACAGGATGGGTTTTTGCACAAGCCTGCTAGACAACAATGTTCCTATATCTTCCGGAAAATGGGCAAGAGCAGGTCCTGCACAGCACAGAAGTAGGTTTTGACTGGATCAAGTGATGAACATGCAGTTAAACCTGAGACACACTCCAGAAAGCCTTGTTGATCTATTAGGAATCAAACAAGAAAGACATAATTGGGACAGGAAGGAAGAATGGCAGAATATTTCAATCTTTATGATCAAAATGGATATAGAATAATCAGTCTTTAAAGTCACAAAAATGTGGAGTGTTACTTCTCTAGTAAAATGCACTGTATTTATTAAAAGATGAGCTAGTACCATCAGCTTTTATTGACAAAACTAAGGCAGTTTTTGGGCAGCAGTGTAGGACAGTCTCAAGTGAGAGAAACTCATCTGTAAAATCAGAAAAGAAATAGCAGAATTTCACCATGAAATGTTATTATAATGGTCTACATTTACTAATACGGACTACCATATTCTTACATTGAACACTGACAAAAACGAGACAAGGCTGGCATTCCAGAAAGGTCCAGGTAATACAATACACAAAGTTTCATTGTTCTAATAAAAATTTACGACTACAAATACTAAAAGTTTTGAAAAGCAACAGGTAAGACATTCAGCAGTATTATATCACTTTTAATAATTTATCTTTGATACTGCATTGAGTCAATCAGATTTATAAACATAAACAAAAGGTCAAAACAACAGCTAGCAGATAAATTTCTTAAACAGAAAAAGGAAATGCAGTTACTTTTATATTGATGAATGTACCACTTGCAGTGATGAGGAGAGAAAAAGACGCTTGGATGATAAAAAAAAAAAAATTTGATCACCTCAGGCACTGTATATATTTGAGGTGTTTGTGCATGTACACTTTGGCCTGTAACTCTCAGTCTCTCCTTGTACTTGCCAGCTGCAGCCTTTTTTTTAAATATGCCTTACTGACAGACAGAAAAAAACTGTTAAAGTCTTTTGAGTGAGGCAGAGGAGACTGTTTTTCTGGAAGTTCATCGCACTCGTGTATTTCTGTGGTGGAGCTGCAGAGTTAAAGAAAAACTTTTTTGAAACACCCAGAGAGCTGCGCACTTCCTTAAAACAGACTATTTTAGGAAAAGAACAACGACTTTCTTAGGAGATACTGACACACCTCTTTAACCTGTACTTGTTCGTTAACCTACATTTTTACTTTTTTTTTCAAGAAAAATGAAGACTTGGCGCTCTGTCAGAATTCTATTTACATTCTGTATCTAGAGAGAAAAAAATACATCTTCCTACACCTTTGCCATTCAGCTGCTGAGGTTTTCTTTCAAACTGTATGTTTAACATTTCTATATTAGGTCACTCCTCTTCCTAAACCTGTATTTTTCAAACCTTAAGTATAGTACTTCTGCAAATGTCTATTTAACCATTCAAGTTAATTGGTTTCTGTTGGGCTTTGCCTATTGTTTACAGGGAAGCAGCTTGGTTTGGAATTTTGGAGGGTTTCTCTAAAGCTAACATTCAGTTCCTAATCTCTCTTGATTGTTAAATATTAATTTATTGACAGCTCACACTCAGTGTGTCATAATATACCTGATATTTCCTGTGCCCAAAGGACCAACAAAAACTCAGGTCTAAGAACCAATACATGCTGAGGCCCACAGCAATTCTCTGTTTTTTCATATGTGTTTATATAACTGTTGTGCCTAGCCAGGTCAGGACGCAATTACATTAAGTGCTGTATAAATATTAGCATCCACTTCATCCTTCACAAGGTTCTTGACCACAACGAAAGGTGTGAAAGATCATAAAAAGGGGTAGGTTAATTGAGGACCTTGAAGTGATGTCATGATGGTGGTATGCGTAATTTACTGAGTAAACGAAACACAACATAGATGGTCTAAAATCTATTCTAAAGGTTAGTCAATTCTTTTTTTACCTCCTCTTTTTTTTTTTTTAACCATTGTCCCTCATATTAAGACTTACATCCACATCAAGTGCTATAGAATCTCACCAGATCATTTATTTCTTCTCTATGTTGTAAATATTTTAGTAGCTTCTACCATGAATTTGATTCACTTATTGCGATAAACTGTTTTTCCCACCATCCAATTAAAACCAGCTCTAGTCTGAAAAAAACAATGTTCTTGCCAAGCAAGCATATCTAAGCCTTTGTTAAGTCTTCCAGCTTTACAGGAATTCATAAAGCTTAATTAAACTTGAGATGCAACCGTCGGTGAAAAAAAAATCTTGCAGGAAAACTTAAGAGTCACAATTGCTTTTTAGTCTGAAAACTAAGGTAAATGCAAAAAATGTTTCATCTGTGAATAAAATACGTTGTTACACTCTTTATTCTTATTATCTCACATTCCAGCCATCCTCTTATGTATTAATTGAAAGGTCATGTAGTTTCACTGGGGCTTTGAAAGTATATCTACACTCTGTTGAAACTTCCTATAACAATACTCCTCAGTGAATGACTGTATCTTTCTCAGCTGCAGTAACCCAGGGAGACTACTTTCTTGCCTTTCTTCAGATAATGGAACAACATTTTCACAAACAGCTGACTGAAGAGCAAAGCTACACCTCACTGGCAATTGCCGTAATTAATTATGCTTTGCACAGTGCTTTGAACACCTCAGGCTGTGTAAAGTTATCCAGAATAGGTAGGTCTCTTTAGTGAGATTTGGCAGCAAAAGAAAGACGTTCTTAGAAGCCCAAACTTTATTTTTATTAGTATGGTGCTGGCCTTGAAGCTCTTTTTTTTTTTCTTTTTATTTCTTTTTTTTTTCTTCTTTTTTTTTAAATTTGAGAATGAAAAAAGATTCTACTCTAAGTTTCATTAGTCTCTTGCATTGAAAATGACAGAATACATCAGTACATCTAAAATGCAGTGTTTGAAGAAAGTAAAATATATTTTATTCAGCATCCAAAAGATTTCAGCCTGAGAAAACAAATGTTGGAAAGTATAAATGTACAATTTCAAACATCTTGTGAACTGTTCTAATGCTTAATCTTGAGTTCGATGAACTATTAATGCTCCCTCAATGAAGCATTGCCAAGATTTCCCAATATAAACCCATCAATTTACTTGACCAGAGGGAATTTGCTGAATTTTTGCTAATTTGAAATATTCACTTGATGTACATTGGATATAATAATGGATTTTCAGGTGTGGATGATTTCATTGTATGCTTTAAAAACCTTAAATCAGACAGTATTTGCATTTTTAATGATGGAATTCCTTGAAAACCTTTAAAACAGATAGGTATTTTTGTTATTCTCCTAATTGGTCTGCAAATGCAAGTTAGATAATCACGCATACAACCCTTGCCCCAGAGGAGTGACATTCACTTACGTTCAGTCAACAGTATAAATGAACTACATAACTATTCTTATAAATTTTAATTCACAGTTTGGATAAAAATATAAGACAAAGCAATACTTGTTCTGTTGAGATAGTTACTTGATTTCATTCCAAATCCCGGAAATGTCTACTCGCCTTTTTCAGTATCATTAATCATTTTAGGAAATACAAAAAGAAGTGATGATGTCTAGTACAAAAACAATCAGAATTTTATTTTAACCATTCTGTAAGCATATGTAAAGCATCATTCTTGTTTTACTTAACTTTTGATCCTAAATTTATAACATACTTTACTATTCTTGTGTTTTTTAAATAATTGTGCTCTTGAAACACTTGCTTAAGGAAGAGATATACTGCAAGAATAGTAGCAAAATTTATCTCTATCTCCTTTTATTCCAAAAACGTTCTTAATAGTTGTCTATTACTTTGAGACATCAACATGCCCTTACATGGCTGGAAAATCTGAAACTCACTGGCACTTCTTACCCTGCCACTGATGGAAAGTGTGAAACTAAAGTACTATCTTCTCCAGGTGGGACAGGTAAGCTTCAACAGACTGTGGAAAAGGTATGGAAATGTCTGCTGGTGCCAAGGCATGTGAAGCAACTATTAATAATCACTTCCTAGTGCTCCTATTTCTGCTAGGCTCCTGCAATATCAACTGGAAGCTACCAAAGAAGAGGAGCCCTACTAGGCTGTTCTTTTCCATCCATATGGCCTTTTCAAAAGTTCTTTGCTACTACAAGCAGGCCTCTTCTTACTACAAAAAAAGTTATTTTTATGGCATTAGGATCCAAACTACATAGAGCACCAGTGAAAGAACTTTTCAACTGCATCTGCTTATAGACCATAGAGAAGTGCTGGCGGGATTATTGATATCACTGCCCCTCTTGAATCATGAGAAATAATATTTATAAGCCTAGTAATGTAGGATGGGAATGGTTGCTACGAAGCACTCTTCACTAGATCATGCATGGAGCAGAGCTGGTGTTGCTTTCTGAGGGAGCTACTTATTCTGCTTGCTTGACTGGTTGCTATGGTTCAGAGAAAAGAGCAGCTGCTCAAGGAAAAGGAGGGGGAACCTCTAACAAAAGGACATGAAAACCATTAGTCTAAAAATTGATTTACTGTTAAAGTAGTGATATCCTGGGCATATTCCTCTGGCAAAGTTGAGAGAGGAAACAGAAAAGATGGGAGAAAATAAAGGACAGAAACATTATTTCATTCCACTCTGATGCTAGGACTTACATTATTGATATTATATCTCTCTGAAACTTAAATGAATAATCAAAATGTGACCGGGGAGCAATACATCTTTCTATGTCCATATTGCTGATAGTTAGTAAACAAAGGTATTTGAGACAAAATTGTCGTTTCCTGTTCTGAGCACTGAGAAGGATGTATGGTATTTTAGATGTTGCTGTGTAGTAACTGTAGGGAAATGCCATTAGTTTTTCAGGAAAAAACATCTCTCATAAATAAATTAATATCTTCAATAGTTTCTTACTTAAAATAACATAGCTTCAATATAAAAAATATTGAAGAATGCTGTGAAAAAACACAGCAGAGCATCATTTTAGTTCGCATTTCCCACCATCGAGAAGTAGGAAAGCAAATTCATAGTGTAAAATTTTACCAAGTTCTAATCAGTCAGTTCTACTCCAATCCAAACATGAGGTTGGATTAAGAAAAAATTCCAAAATATTTGAAGCTGGGAGAAGCAGATCATTCTCCCATAAAGAAAGTGGAGAAACTTAACAAAACAATGGCTTTATGTGCTTTTTCATGTAGGAAGCAGTTAATTTTATTGTAATGAGAAACTTGTCAAAAAGGAGACACAGGAAAGAAGAGCTGCTGAGAGGAATAGTTCATTATCTGACCTACAGTCTTAGAGTAAATTTATTGCATGACTATTTTCACATTAAAATTGCAAAGAAAGCTTTGTAGTAGTGTCTTAGGGATTCAGAAAATGGTTTTCAAAGAAAGGCAATGTGTTCTAAAATCTTTTGTAATTTTTCGCTGTAGAAACTATACGCTTACGTTAGTCATTTGGCCAGTTAAAGGCCAGTTATATAGTATTTGATGTTGTAGTTTTGGGTGATATTACTGTTGGAATTTCTACCACTTCTCTTGGGAAGATAATCCAAAACAAAAAATATGTAGAGCTATCTGGAGATCTATACCACTCAAATTCAAAGTAACTGAAAAGCAGGTAGATTCTATGACTATCTATGGAATAAATGGGCAATGTTTGTATTGTACTGAAATTGGCATCAAGTATTCCATGGTACTTGCTACAATTCTATTCACAGAACTGAAATAACAAACATTTTAAGAACAGATTACGAACTAGTTGAACAAAACTTTCACTGAGTTTTTTAGTTGCATCATGGCTATCAAGAAATATTGAGGATGTACTAATAAGATTGTAAAGGCATAAAAATTGACATAGAAAATGAAGCTGAGAATCGCCAAAGCAAATCATGTGATATATATTATTTTTTCTTTCATTCTATCCATAGAGCTTTTAAATGTTTAAAGTTCGCTGTTACTTGATAGTTCTTTAACAACGTGAAGTCAACAGTAACTCTTTTCCTTTAATTTGTAACTGTTTTTAAAAAGCAGTGCAGATTTCTTTGTAACCACTGTCCACTGTTGCACCTATCTCAGTGCAGTTTATATAAACATCTTTCCCTTACAAAAACTTGCGTCATTTTAGAGTACTTCCTTTCCCTTATCCCCGTTTTTGATTGTTGTTGTCTGCTGACCTGTTCCTATAGAGTTTGTGAATTCTTGAGAGGTTTGCAGATCGTTAAGTATCCTAGGATGTGGAGCTATCGTTTCTTCACCTGTCCTGCAAGTAATCAGGAATTGACTTACTGGATCACCAAACCATACAGTGGCTTTTAGATAGTCAGTGATTGGAGATTTTTCCCTTTTCCTTTCCCTTTCCCTTTCCCTTTCCCTTGCCCTTGCCCTTGCCCTTGCCCTTGCCCTTGCCCTTGCCCTTGCCCTTGCCCTTGCCC